>JAWDEX010000017.1:532111-552111 GCA_035221805.1 Trichilia hirta
CAACCGCTGTTTCACCTCCCAAAAAGCAAAGTTGGCTTGACGAGCGCAGATGCGAGGAAGCGGGAGCAATCAAACCAAAAATCTCTTTCTTGTCCTTCTACTTAAGGGGAAAAGAGAAGCGCTTTTGCTACTGAGAAAGCGAACGGTCAGCGCGAAGGTTCAAGACTTAGCCGAGCGTTAGCGAAGCTAGATTCTCATAGCGAGGCGCTTCGCTAACTCGAAGCGCTGTAGTAGCGCCGAAGCCCTATGTGCTATAATGCTGAGCCAAGGGCGCTCCGCCTTATCTATAGAAGCAGTCAACTGAGTTCTGAACGAATTAGCTCCTTGGTAATGGCTCAATCTATAGATAGAAAGCCCTATGACGGGAAACTACCACGTTAGGTTTGGAGAGAGATGGGACCGGTTATATAATAGGGGGAGTAGATGCAAGCTTTTTTCTTTCAATAGCCGGCCAAATGACTACAGGATCATCGGTCTACTCTACCTCAATTCACCATTTCGAACCTTATACAGAAGGTTTTTCCGTACCAGCTCCTTCTACCTATACCGCAGTTGAAGCACCTAAAGGAGAATTTGGTGTCTTTCTGGTCAGTAATGGAAGCAATCGTCCCTACCGTCGTAAAATAAGAGCACCCGGCTCTGCCCATTTACAAGGACTCGATTCTATGTCTAAACATCACATGCCAGCAGATGTGGTCACCATCATAGGTACTCAAGATATTGTGTCTGGAGAGGTGGATAGATAGGACTACTAGTTGCTCGATCAGGACCCTAGCTTTATTGCGAGCCAAAAACTTTGATGGATTCCCCCCCGATAGTTCCCATCCCGCAACCTCCTATGGACTCTAAGTGGTGGGGGTAGAAGGTTCATGGTAGGTAGTTCCAATGCGGCGATTAACATCCTTTTAGTATGTAGCGAGATCCGTCCTCCAACCAAGGGATCGATATGCAAATCATAACTAAGGCTAGCCCGCTGGTAGTAGAAGGAAGCAGAGATTCAGGCAGCTAGGCATCAGTTTGAGTTCGAGATCGAGACCCAGAAGTAGAGATAGAGGCAAAGGTTGCAGCAGGAGGGGTTCAATACCCGATTTGAGAACCTGGTAACCTAGCATCCTCACCCATTGAACCATAGTACCTAGCTTCCCTTCGCTCGCGTCCGAACCCGTTGGATCGATATCCAGTTCCACCAGCGGCAGAGACAGTTGGATAGGTACCCCCAGCAGTTGCTTCAGCTGCTTACCTTGAACCAATTGGAATAGCACTACCCGTATAGGTATAGACTAAGGCAGATCCTATTTGATTTAACCGGGCCGGCCAGCATATGAGTAAGCATAAGCATCAGTAGTTTCAGTTGATGACCCTGAGGCGAGGAACAAGTCATCCAAATCCAAGGGTCCTTACCGATCCGTAATTCTAAGATTTTGAGCTGTTGGTAATGACTCTGTCGCTAGTGATGGTGCAGCTTGAACCCCTGCAAAGAGGTAAACAGGAGGGCCGGGGGGATTGAATATGGATATGGTGGCGGAGATGCTGCTTTCTTCGCCGCTGTTCCGGCATAAGCTGATGTTCCCACAATTGGTACTGCTTTCTCCTTCCCCCCGGCTAAAGGTTCCAAACCTTAACAAGCTATCAAACCGGCGTATAGATACCGATATGCAACTGGAAGACCTTAAACGGGGTATCAATATGGGCAAGGTGCTTCTTTTTCGACTCGGTTGACAAAATCTCTCACCGGAGTTTGTGGTTTAAATGCTGCTAGCCCCAATGCTGCTCGCTTTTATTCCGGTGGATCAATGGGTTGCCGCACCGGCCTCAGATCTCGACCCGGGTGAGATACTGCCTTCTATGTATGCCTTTGTGGGTGATGCTCATAATCCTACAGCTCGTATAGTATAGAAAGAGTGTCAATAGCAGAGGCTGGTAGCATAAAGGTCCAACCAATGAATGCTATGCTATTATTTATTCCTCTTCTCCATAGGGGAATCGATGAGAGATGCGAACAAAGGCTGCGTAGGCACGAGTATCAAAGCTTCAGTCCCAGCGTAAACGCCCCTTATGGTTTCGATACTAGTACCAGCAGCTTCCCTACCACCACCTCGCCCAAGATCTATTCCGGTTCCAGTCGAAGAACCACCGGGCCCATTATTGACCCAGTGACCGGGGTAGAGCTAGTTGGAGAAAGATTACCTAGCCTTTGTCCGCAAAAGGGGTTGTCCCACCACCGGAAGCAGAGGAAGCTAACCGAGTTGACTAAGAATCAGTCGTTTACCTCGACTTTGAACCCCAAAATATGCCTGTCTACCTCTATGAGGTAAAGCCAGGAGCCGTAAGTTCACCCCCAACAATATACTCCTTCTCCGCCAGTTCGAGTTACCATTGTTGATCCATCAGCTTCTGAGCTAGCAGAGTCAAACTAAAAAGGTTCAAAAAATCCCCCTTTGCCAAGGAAAGCCTTGAAGGCAGGAAAGGCAAGCTATTTTAACAACGGGGTTTTCTTTTTTATAATACGATATGACCTTCCAAAATGCAACTGATGAAACCATTCTTCAGCCATACCAGACTAATTCCGTCTAATGAGCCTAGCCTAACGGTTCTAGGGCGAATTCCGTCTATTGCTCCTTACCCTATAGGTTATAGAGACTCTTCCCAGTGCCAAGAGCTAGGATCAGAAGGAAAGTCTCAACCCTTTGGTACGAAAGTAGGCTATGATTCCCAGAGAGAAAGAAATGGTTGAATAGAAAGGCTTGGCACCTAGTTATCTTTATTTAAGTCGGCCTTACTCGGGCTAAGTTCAAGCAAAGATCAGTCCTTTAAGCTAAATTAAGTGATCAACTAGAAGATACCACCTTCCCCAATGAAACTTCTTTCCCCGGAGCAGCAACTGAAAGAGAAAAGACCGGGTATGCCTGAAAACCTGAAACGGATTCGTGAACAACAGATAAGAGATATACCCAGATACCATTTGAACCAGAGCTGAACCATTGAATTACCCGAGAGTGATTTCACTCCAGAAGACCTCGAGTCACTGGCTGCCTTTAGAGCAGACTAAGAATCAGGTACGGAAGGAAGTGAAGGTGAAGCAGGCTTGCTTTAAGGGCTAGGCTTTCTCTCTTCTTTGGCTTGACAATATGAGGCCTGGGCTTTCTTCTTTAAAGCCTTGAGCCGGGTATGAACTCGATTGTTGGTCGGATCTTGCTGGGTATTCCCACTTAGCTTGGATGGCGCCTTTCGCCTTTGATTAGGACTTTTCCGCATTTCATCTCAAAGAGGATCTAAGCTAACTAAGCTAAACAGTGCTTTTCTCTTACTAAACCCAAAGAGTAAGAGTAAAGCATTCCAATTTCAGGGCTTAGCTTAGGCCCCTTCCTAATCTAATGCCATGCCCAACCAATGCCGAATCCAAGACCTGGTTCACGCTTGAAAGCCAGAGCTAGTCTTCTTCCCACTGACCGCTACTAATAAGATAAGACGAACCACTACCAGTAGTCCTTCTTCCAACAGATAGGGGTTCAATAGCTGCTGATTCTGTAACAGCTTGTTCTGTCACAGCTTCTTCAACTCAACCTCCCCCCAGGGAATGTAAGTAAGGTAGCAGGAATAGATCTACTAGGCCTTGAGTCGGGTTTGAACTCCTCTCCCCTCACTACTCTCTTTGGTTCTGCCTTTAAGAGGGATAATTTTCACTGCAAACTCTTCTCGGTCTCTACGATTGCTTGACTTAAACAAGTGACCTCTTTTCTTTTCCAGGTTAGGTAGGCGTACGAACGGGACAGTCCGATCAATATCTTCTTAGCCTTGTGCTTCTTCTCCTTTTGTTTGTGCTTCTTACCCGGGTTTCTTCTTCTTTTTCTTATTACCCTTCTTCTTCTTACCTTCTTCTTCTTCTGCCGAATCGGTGCTTGCTAATCGTTGGGATATACCCCCCAGAAAGGTGAGTAAAGTAAACCACCAGCAGCTCATATTAATGATTCCTACTTTATGGGTTAGCTACCTTTCCCGGTTCGCTACTTATAAAGTCCCTAAGCCTGTTAACAACCTTGGAGCTACTGGTTGTTTGGAAGCCTAGATCTTCTCATCATTTCCCGAAAAGGGGCCCATTCTTTATGCAAACCCTCATGAGATTGCCTTGTCCCCCTTTTGAAGGAGCTTTTCCTAGCGAAAATTGTGGCTGTCGAAAAGATATTTGTTTAAGACTTCTGGATTCTAATTATCATGTTCGATTGAGCCAACTATCTGCTTATCAGTCTGAGTTCCTATTAAAGGTAGTCGTCCCGTCTGGCTTGATTCCTGGTTCAATGGTGAGCTTTTTTCCTTTGCTTCTTTGCCCGCACGTCCTTGAACTACAGACCGAGACTGAGGAATTAAGGGAAGGGGCACTGAGTATCAAACTAAGCCCGTCCCAATTGTAACTACCGATTGGCGAGTTACTGGATATCCCGACTCTCCTGGTGGATATCCCAACCTGGCGAACTACCTCCACTTCATATTCTTGATTCCTACAAAGCAGGCCTATCCATTGGACCCGGCCCCTATCTATTTGATGATCAATTCTCCTTGGCTTGCGGGTTATGACCCACGGAAACAAATCCGTTCATTGATAGGGCTTTCTCTTCGCTTCGCCCCTTACGCAATTCTCTCTTACCGGGGTAGTGTATAACTCACTCGTGCTCGCAAAGATCAGAAGTTTCTAGAAATGCCCTCACCTAGAACAAGGGATTCGGTTCTTTGCCCGCGGCACGGATTGCGATCTAAGTTATTGCTTCTATTCAGGAAAAACTGAAAAAATTTTTTTCTCCTAAACTCACTCCTGTCGGAAGATCGGTTGTGGAGGCTCGGGCCGGACCTTCCGCTTTCATCTTTTCGATTGGATGAGGCCTGAAGGCTGGATAGTGTAGTGAAGGGCTTCCTTTAAAGAGAAGCCCGAACGGGCTATCCGGTGCAGCTTCTAATAGTTCCGTTCAGCTGTCAGTCGAATACGGGTAGGAAATTACTATTGTTGTTACAGCGAGACAGAGTAAAAGAAGGCTCACTGTGGGTTCAAGCCCTACTTGTCTCTTATTTCGTAATGAGTAATTGCGTAAGTAGTCTCTCTTCTGCTGCTAATATTCTTTCTAGTGTGTAGTTACGTCACTTGCTGGGCTTGCAGCTGTAAGTTGCCTTTCTTAAGCTTAAGTCATTCCCGGGCTTGAGCCAGACCTGCTAACAGAGGCCAGAGAGAGAATAGCTTCAAGCAGGTATCCAATTGACTGAGCAAAGAGAGGAGCAAGCGCACTAGGCCCCGTCTCTCTCTTATAAGGCAGTGAAAACCGTAGCTTGGAGTAGTCCCGATCTCTACTTCATGAAATTCATAATCAACTATGTCGAATCTTTCTGACACCGAATTTCAAATTCCCTCACGAGGACCCGTGCCAAGTGATCAAAATGCCCTCTTTCTAGCTACCGGTTCAAAGAGAAAAGAAGTCAAAATCCAATATCTCGGTAAGCCATAGCGCTTGTTGGATCTAGCTCGATAGAATCCAGTAGACCGGAAGATTGAGCTTGGATGATAGACTAGCTGAGCTACCTGGGGTTGTTAAGTGGACAATGATGGTTTCTTCCTTCGTTCAAATGCCTAGTTTCCTGCTGCTGAGATGCATTGAATTCCCTTCCCACGAGGGTTCGAGAGCTTGCGGCACTGACTACATGATAGCATTTACTGTTACTGGGGCCCGTCCCCCAATCCATCTTGATAGAAGGAGCGAGTCGCCTACTTGAATTAGAACGAAGTGAAGTTCAAAGGTCGTAAAGTCATTTCATTTAGTTGCTACTACCGGAGCAACTCGTTCTTTACGCCTACTCCACACGGCCAATCACATAGGCAAGTCGTAAGCATCTGATACCAAAAGCTCATCGACGCCTGGTAGATCAATGCGAGTCTCACGTCAACTTGCGAAACATGAGACTCACTAGACGTATTTTTTTAAGATAGGCACTTTTCTCTTTACCACTTTAAGGGGAGATCCATCCACTCTATTACTAGTAGCAGTACCTTTTATAGCCCATCCAGTTGTAATAGATAGCCCCAGTATACGTAGAAGTGTAAGTCAAAGTCCTCCTAGTTAGATTTATCCGTCCCAGTCTAAGGCTAAGTTCCTTTAGTTCCAGCAGTCCTAATAGACTTCTTTTTCCCCGTAATGTCTTCCTAATCTAATCCATAGCGATCTAGCCGAGTGAGGTAAGAAGTTTGAGTTTGATATTAACTAATAGAAAGTCTTTCTGAGTCTAAAGAGCCAGCTTAGAGAATCTCCCTAAGTAAAGAAAAGAGGCAGCCCCACAATAGCAGACTAAGCCTATACAGTAGTTGGAGTTCTTATTCCTTTTAGCCATTTAATAAGAAAATGACTAAGCTCCTGTGAACCAAGTTCCTATCCTGAACTCATTCAATCCCCTTGAAAGCCTTTACTTTAAAGCAGTTCCTTTTCCTTTTTCATTTTTGTATGCAAAAAGGTAAGCAGGGAAGCGAGTGAAAGATTATCATATGATGAGAAAGCCAGTCTCTTTCCATCCGTCCCAATTCTTTACCGCAGTCCCGAGGGTTAGGATCAAGGGTACGGTCGAGTTCCTTCGTCCCTTGAATATCATACCTGGAAAGAGTAAAATCAAAGTAAAGCCAGAGCTAGTATAAGAAAAAAACCTCCCGTCCCGAGTTGGCTTAAGCCATGCCTTTACTAAACAATTCTCGCCATCTCAGAGCAGAGGGCAAGTCTCACCCCATGGGCACAGCTTTACTACTTCCAATCTCCTAACTAAGGGCCTTACCACCAACATCGCTTCTTCCTTCAACGCAACGGCGAATTCAATACCAGCTTCACTACGCCCTTAAAGCGCTTAATCTAGTTATATTACTAGTTAAGTTAAAGGCTAGGAAAAGATAATCTCTTGTAGCTAGTCTTTTTAATTCGCTTTCTGCTATCTTTCAAATTGAAGTTGAAGTCTGAGTTGCAGCACTAGTTCCAGCGAGTGGGAGAACCTAGGGAGCTACCCGGGATTAACCAAGAGGATACTAATATAACTATCAATTTACTATGGATACTAAGTCTTTGCCAAATCATGACGAGTAGGTAGTTTTCTTCTATGTGGTTGCCTTTGTTTTATCTTCACCAAGCGAGTGGAATACGAAAGATTTTTAGCAGGTAATCCTTTCTGCTATTGCCAAGAAGTAGTTGATAATGGGGGCTACTATGACTACAAGGGTATCCTCCTTTTAAACAGTCTATTCTTATACTAGGGATTTTTGGTTACAAGAGCAGGTTGGTTATAAGCTAGTAAGTCAGCCAGTGAGATCAAGTCCTTTTGGATAAAGTTTACAGCCTTTGGGAATATCTTTACAGGCGATTTCCTTGGGGTTTATGGGTATGCTTACCCTTTTAGGTTCTTTTCTCCGTTGAACTATGCAACATTGGAGTATAAAGCAGTTGATTAAAAAGGAGGTATAGTAAGTAGGAGGATCTATTTTATATCTATATTTAGATTTTGCGTGAAAGCTTTCTCTTTAGAAAGATTCTGCCGAATTGAAAGTTCCTTGCTTTGCTTTTGGGCCAGACAAGTGCCCGTTTTGCTGATAGCTTTATTCGGCTAAAGGCTTGCAAATTAACTTGCCTGAATAGCTTTCCCGAGCCCGAGAAGAGAAGCTTGGTAAAGACTCCAACTTGATAATGGTGTCAAGGGACGGAATGAACTCTATCGTAAGAAAGAGGGACAGAGTCACCTTAGAGTAATGGTTCGATCACCAGGGACTGAACCTAATGATCTGTGGCCCTAGAGCCTGCTTGCCCACTAGTATGGGTCTAGTCTATAATCCCAGGGATAAACCTTTTTACACTCAAGTAATCCAACCGCTATAAAGTGGAAAAAATGGCACGAAAGGGACACAACCGGTGATAAAATCTCTGTGTAGTCAACAAAACTCCCTTAGATATAACCTTTTTCTTTTTCATACTCAAATTCATACTCAAAAGAGCAAAGAAGGGTTGGAACGGGCGGGAGGACAGAAAGAACATCGTAAAATGACCAGTGGATATAACAGAAGCTGCTGCACGCCCAACCAAACACTATTGGGAACTTCAGCCATAAAGATTATGGTCTGAACAAGGCCCAAAGCCACTCCCAGGGAACAAACAGCAATTCATAGGGTCTTTCTCTGGTCGTGTGCTGGCAAAAAAAGCAACCAACACTTAGCTTATTGTGCTAGGTTACAAGCTCCGCAGTTGGTGGGTTATGGATTCCTCCCCGGTGGGAATAGAAAATGAGAGATTCCAAATCTGCCGAAAGAGATCGAGTCGAGGGGGGCCCAAAGGGATGCTCGACTGTAAAGGAGAGGGGGCTTGGGAACCGAGCCTTTATAGGTGCATCCTTAGTAGGCTAAGAATCGAGCATATCGGCCGGCCACCTATCAGCGACCAGAGCGCGGGCAGAAAGACGGATCGACCAAAGGGCTAGCGGGCGTACGTTACACCGCTGAGCTGCAACCCCAGGCATGAATTGCCAGAGGTGGGGGGAGGGACAGCGGATTCTTAACTTAGTTACGTACAGAATCTAGTAGCGGAGCCAATAATACTCCACATAGATAGAGGGCCAGCCCTAAGACAGAAAGAAGTAAATGAACCAAGATTCCATTTTGAAACATCAGCTAATCAATCCTATCCTGTGGCAGTGGAAATCATATTCTATATTGGTGGTTGCTTTATATTGATATCCTGCCCCACCTATACTCTTATTCGTCGTGTTGACGACCTAATACCTCTTTTTTCAACAAGGTGGCTGAACCCCTCATCCCATGACGAAGTGCGGAGATCATTTCTTTGTCGGACGAAATCGATTCGACCGCTTGCTCGGCTGCTTTTCCTTTCTCCTTATCCTTGGGCTGGAGCTTCCTCCTCCTTCTCTCTCGATCATTTCTAACAAGAGATGATCCCCCGTCCTATCCTAATAACAGACCTGGAGAACAGGATTGGGAAAGGAATGACGCCTGACTAAGTGGATCTCGATCAGAGAAGTACCGTTGACACATCGGTATAGCCCCGGGATGATTTTGAATTCAAATCGTTGGTTGGACCGTCAGTGATAATGAGAAGAACCTTCTTCAGGTAACCTCCTCGAGGCACTTTTGGCATCACTACCTCATGGCAAGCTTACTGAGTATCTACCACATCCCTTTCCAAAGATTCATTGTGATTTATCAATTTCTTTCTTGAAAGATCACGCCAAGAACATGTTAGAGCACGAACTAGGTATAAGACTCAAGCAGAAGATGCGAGTTGACTAGTTACAGCATGAGGCACTAGAGCCCACTCACTACGCCCACCAACCATGAATAGGGGAGTTGACTAAGCAAAGGTGAGAACGGAGGAATTTGAAATACTGCAATTTCCATTTCAGAAACTCTTCTCCCTACTTCACTAATCTGTGATCGGTATTCTCGTTCCCATTCTATTCTATCTTATCTCTTAATGAGATGATATCTTACCGATCGAGAGAAAGCGGAAAATTGCGTGATATATTAACCCTTCACTTAAAAGTCAAAGGTCAAGATTGGTGCCATTCTCGTTTCCTACAATGGATGGATTTCGGGTACCAAAATGGAATTCAAATAGAAAGGCTCAAGCGGGCTAAACTACGGCTCAAAAGAAGGAATTGACTGGAATGAACTAATTCAGCTTTCCTTAACTAAAGTTAGTACCTAACCCCACCGGAAGATCTCATTGCGGTAGCGTTGGTTGACACCTTGGAATGGCTTGATTTGAGCCTTTCCTCTTTCGGTATGCCTGTCTCGCTACATTGAACTGGCACAAACCGTTTGTGAGATATTCCCTTTTAGTTGACCTGTTCTGTTAGTTATGGGGCACTGATGGCCCAATCTGACTAAAATAAGAAAGGGACCAAAAAAAAGAGTTCTTCAAAACCAACTAACCTGGAAGGATGACAAGAGTGCCTGCCTAAGCTTTCCAACCATCGAAGCACTGATACGCCTTTGGAATCTTCCTCTACAATCGAGGAAACGAATCCATTATCTTTCCATAGACCAACGTAGGCACTTACGCAAAGAGAAGGAACGGAAAGGGCAGGCGGCATCTCTCGGGATACATGGCCCAACTAGACTTGTAGTACAAGTTGAGCAGGTGGAGGCAATGCAGTAGCATAGTTGAGTAGAGTAAGGGTATACGCATTTCTCCGCTCAAGCTTCGCTATGAATAGAAGATTCCTGGTTTTTTGAGTGGGACTAGCAAACTTGAGGACTTTTTAGATCCAATTCCTTCATCTATAGTTAGAGTAGCTGTAACAGAAAGAGGGCAACTCAAGCCGCGGTGCGTGTGTTGTGTTTTTATCGCACTACAGCAAGCACGGAGGTGTTTACTTATCGACACAAGCTTCTCGGAAGCCCTGTTTTCGATTTCGCATCTTTGCATCCAAAATCCTTGGGGATTCATCATAGCGGGTAGCGTGTTCCGTGTTCGTAACCTCTAAACCCTACTCCCGGTGATGCGAAGACTTGTTTCATTACTTGGTGAGAATCACCGGAGGCTTTACAGGACGGCTCGTGAACGAGTACGTAACCCAACAAGACAATCACTAGTCTTGTTAGAAAGCTCCGGTTAGGGTTGGTAGTCTCTGACTCCCTCCGACTTTTTTGTTTATTTCTCATCTCAATGGGGAGTCGGACTGAGTTCCGGGATCGGAAAGGCCAGCCGGTCAGGGTAAATAAAAGAGAAATGCCTCTATTTATGCATTTATTTGTGCCTTTAGGTTAGCCAGCAAAGCCAATCGCTGGGTGAAAGCCAGGATTAGCAATCAGGCTTTGAGACCTAAGAACTCAATTTCGTAAGAGAATATGCCAGATTGAATGTCAATGCTCTCATTTCTTCCGCGAAACAATGTATAAAATACAATCTCACATGTCGGTTAACCAAGGATATACCACTTGAGGGACCTGAAAAGTTCTTGAACTTCTAGGCTGACATTACATGAATGACTCTTTCCTAACCTAAAATACCTTTTGTTTGCCTTAAACGTCAACTTCTGCCAGTCTAGTCATTGCTTTTTATTTTCTCTTTGATTGGGCTTTTGCCGAACCTTTGGCGGGACCTTGAATCTATAAGGGCTACGGGTCATCGCAGGCTCCCGAAGACCTCATCCATAAGTCTTTGATTCCTTCCAGACTCGTATAGGAACCCCACGAAATGAAAAGAGATGGGTTGGTAAGGACTTCCAGGTAGGATCCCAGGTCATCCCTTGCTGCACTCCAACAATGTCAATGTTGACAAAACCCGTGAAAATGGCTTACTTGAGACGGTGACGGACAAAAAAATCCAGACAAGTTCACAAAACCCGTGTTTTTCACTTAAATGCTGATTTCACTCGGTGAGTGACATAGAAATTGTGCCAAGTTTATGAAACCCCGTAAAAATGGCTTACTTTCCTCCGATCGGAACTCTCTTTTCAACAGATCTGCCTCCAACTCCTTCGAATGCTTTCACTCCGAAACTGCTGAAACTCCCGGTGACATCTTTCCTAGTTAGCCGAATAGCCGAACTCCGAGAGCAGATTCAATTCATTCCGATCCTTTTGGTCTCGCTCTCGCATCTTCGCCTCTAGGGATCACATCCAAGACTCCAAAGCCCAAACCTTAACTCAACGGTCAAGTGACTCTCTTCCTATCCCGACCGGTCTTGATCCTTCGGGCCACCTCGTTCCTATCTTCTTTTGCATCCGCTGCAACTCGAAGTAGCAGATTTGACCCAACCCCCTATCTAATAATAATTAATATAATTTCAAGAAAAAGAGTACCCTCAGACTCAGACTGAGCTGCATTGCCATTGCCTTCGAACCTCTTCTGTTTAGCCGGTGAAAAGAAGACTGAGTTTACCGTCTCAACAGAGAAAGAAGACGGTAGCTCAGCATCTAGTTCAGGGGATTCCCTTGAAAGAAGTTCAGAGTTGAGGATCCCCGGTATTGGTGCCCTGCGCTTAGCTTCGGGTTGATGCAGGGGGTATTGCAAGAGTGAAACTACTAACTGAGCCCCCCTACAACTATGAGTTGAGGAAGCTCAGGTCATAAGCCAACCAAAAAGGCTTGAAATTGGGCATTTCCGTTAATGCCGCATCCCCGGATGAGGGAGACTCAGATTAATTAAAAGAAGAGGTGGGAAGGTCATAAAAGACATGGGCGCATGGGGGCGATAGGGAGGAGATAGACAAGATAAGCCAATAACTGGCCGGTTCACCAGCACTTGGATTCATTTCCATTGGTTCAATGAGCTCAACTATCAGCTAGAGAGCTTTTCCTTCATACGCCTCTGGTGGAGTGGCATTTTTCTCCTGGAATGGAACAAAATAAAGGTGGATTCTCAAAACCAGACCTTGATCTTTCAGTCAAAGAAAACTAACAAAATCTCGACAAAGTGGAGTACCGCCACAATGTCCCCTAAGAAAGATGGCTTTCATTCCTGAGTTTACTGACTGACTAAGATCTTTTTTTGTGTTGAAGAAGGACTTTGAGATAGAGTAAGCGGCAAAGAGTCCCCAGGCATCTAACTGGGGTGCTATACCAGGGAATGAAGGAAGATTTGATTTAAAAAGGAATTCCTATGAGCGCAGTTCTATCTTATTCAAACAATTTCTTTTTGAAGCTCAGGAATCGAGAGAATCTAGGATGTACATAAACTGAATAGGGGAGGGGCTGACTAATCCCTTTGTCTTTTTTAGAATTCTTCATAACATCAGTCTTCATCAGTTCCGGTTTGTTGGACAAGAGCACTGAGAACCCTGGTAATTCAAGTAAATCAACTCTGTTTATTTAGGTGTCTTCCACACTAGGATAGGAGTCAGAGAGGAGCTTGGACTAAGCGAAATTGCAGGAATTTTTATCTCGACAGATAGGCGCGTTTTTTGTTTTGATCGGAGATCCACGGATCAAAGCTTCCTAACCCGCTCGTTACAGGTATGTAACTCGCTTCCGCTCCCCATGGCCTTGCTTTTTCGTTTGATGCTAGCCTCACCTCGAACTCTACTTTCTAACTCGAGATCACTTGTGCAGCTTCAATCAAGAATTGGAGATGAGATTGATGTGCTCGCCCTGCTTAACGCCCTTACTTTCCAAATTTGAAAAATTCACTCGAAAGCAAGGCAACCTCCTCGAAAAGGAGACGCTCATTTCGACCTAACTACTCTCACCCTGTCCAGGCCCGAGTCAGGGTTTTGGTGGGGAAAGAACTTGTTAAGCCATAGATAGAGTCTTGTTATTCCCGTCTGCTGCCCGCACCTCATTTATTTTCATGAATGTCGTAAGTGAAAGGTGTTGTTAAAATCAAGTTGTTTGATTTGCCAGCCTTGGCCTAGAGCAATGGAGAGGACTGTTCGTATAGTAGTTGGTTGGGTTTGACAACCGGCTCATAAACATGGCATTAAAGGCTAAGAAAACAGCCTTCTAGTGTCAGTGGATTAATTGTTTGTGATCTTTTTGATGAGGGAAGGATTGAAGTTCTCTTGTCAAAGAAAGACTAAGTAAAGGCAGACAACGAGGCGAAGATAGCAGACTTGCCTCGAGACAGGAACATAGCATAGGCTCCGGACTAGTCTTGGCGAGCTCCTCTTTCCTTTCCTATAATGGGAAGCTTTCCTTGAATTCATCTGGATTGAGATTGAATATTGATTTTTTTTGACTTTTCTACTATAGGCTTCAAGTAATGGGAGGACTTCGTACTCTATTAATTAGGAAATTACAGGGAATTCAATAAGCTAAACCTTCCAAGTAAGAGCTGATTCCAGAGCAGTAAGAGGAAAGAGTGGAACAGCTTCGGCTATTCCTTCTTGACTGGCAACCTCTTGGTAGATAGGGGGAACTACCCTTTCTTAGACCAAGATCCACTTGATTACATTAACGAAAAAAAAAAGGAATACTAATCTAACTTCACGCAACCAACTAGGGCATGCTCTCTTGCTTTTCCTTTTCTTAGGCATTCATCCAAGAGTCTGCTTAAGAGGAAATGATTTTAGCCCGTACTTTTTTTACCTTCTATTCTGAATTTCAAGACAACTGCTTTCAAGCCAAGAAGCAGGGGGGGAAGGGAAAATAGTTTGAATAAGCTGTGAATTAGTCAAGCCAGGATGCCGCTGGAAATCTTCTTTAATAAGAAGGGTACTCTAGTTGCGTTTGCACAAGATTCGTAGAGCTAAGCTAAGATTGGCGTTTCAGGCCACATTGAATCCCTTCCCCATGGTTGAATCGGAGTAAGCACGTAAGACATATTCTTTGGCAAAGCAAGCTCACTGCCTGAATTGAGGAGTTAAAGAGTCCGAACAGCTTGGATTGTACCAAGAGCTCAGAAAGCGTATGAGTAGCTCGGATCTAGCTAGACTGCTCACTAGGCCCCTTGCTTCTCTTGAAGCATCAAAATAGGAGATCTTTGGATCTCGGCTATCACCCTACTTTCCGTAGTTTCAAAGGAGCTTACTCTCACAGCGGTTAGTGATTCAATCACACCGGATAGGAGAATTCTAAGAGCGGTAAGGCTTAGAGCTTCTTCTCAAGCTACCTATTCTGTGTGTGGGTTAACTATTGATTCAATTGCGAAAAGAAGCCTAGTTGTCCTAAGAGCTGATTCGAGAACTGCTAAATTCCAAGACTTACGAAAGTCTTTCACAACTCTTTCTGTCACAACGGCTTTTTCCTCATCTCATATGGATCTAAGCTCTCGCAAGTGCCTTCCCTTACTAGTGCTGCAATCCCGGTCAGTCCTTTACTTCGGTCGTAGGTTGAAAGCCTATTCCAGTCCTTAGCCCTTTTGTTTACCTTACTCAAGATCCCCGAATCCGAATAGAATGAATGAGATATCCTTTCGTTTAAGAAGAACGAAAGAAGACGATTCCAATCTTAGAGTCTAAGGGACATTTCTTATCGTGGATTCTGTGCATCCATTCTAAGATCGTACATTCAATTAAGAATGAAGTATGTGAGTCTTTATTTAAAATTTAGATTAGAGCTCGCTCTCTCAGTCCACTAGAAAGACAAGCCATACAGGGAAGCCATAGAGGCAAGTCTAAGTGCAGTTCCTATTGAGTAAGATTTCGCTAATATGGGCATTAGGGGATCCCTTTCATACTTAATGATATACGTATTTGGCAGTTCAGTTCCTATATCATCTGATTGTGGGCATCTTTATTCTAGTCTTCTGCTCGTACATTAACAAGGGAAGTTGTCCTTAAAAGAGCCAAGTCAGTATACTTGCCTTCTTTCACAACCGGGTCTGTAACAGCGGATTCTCTTCCTCCAAGCAGGAAAAGTATAGCGCAGAAAAGAAGTAATCAGGAAAGTCAGTCAGCTTGGTCAATTCCTTTGAATCACGAAATCAAGCAAGAAAAGGAGCCGAGGGAACTGGTTCAATTAGTTGCGCAAGTGCGATTAATGATTCATTCAACTAGCGAACTTATCGGCTTGAAAACGACTTTCTAAAGAAAGGCAAGTACGGCATTCAGCTGTGGCTTTAGAATAGAACGAGTAAGTGTGCACGGGAAAGTCCTTGATTCGGGCAGTAAAGGCATTGAGCCAATCTGTTAGGAATCGATCTAGACTAGCTGCCATAAAGAGCTCAAGAGACTCGGATTAGTTCAAACGCTCGGGACCAAGGGGCGTAGCTGCTATTTCACCGGGAGTGAATCTAGTTAGGGCTATTTTCCACTAATAAGAATCTCCTGACCCAGGCGTAGACCGGAGATTGTCTAAATGGTAATAAGGAAGTGGCAGCAGTCCTCTCATAGAATAGAAAAGAGAAAGAAGTTCTGCTTGTTCTCTTTTTTCCCGACATTCAAATCGTTATTTTAAATGTCAAGATTGGATTGGTCGTCGTCACACCACTCGCTGATGCGGATCTGGGAGGCTGGGTCGGCTAGCATTGAATACGAATAAGCTCTTCTTTCATTCCTCTTGTTCAAATGCTTTCCCTTGGCTTCGGCTTCGGTGCCAGCTAGGACTGGTAGCATGCTTAATGGTAGCATGGTCTTCTCTTAGGGTTTCTCTTGGTGGAGGAAGGGCTACTAGAAGCCTAGAAGGAAAAGAAGTCTGGGCTGGGGAACGAAGTGACTTACGGGATTCAATTAAGCGAGGGAAGGGGGAAAGAAGAAATGCTCTCTAGCCCGGCAAAGGGGATAATATAAGGATAGGTTGTAAGCTACGAATCACGTAGTTATGGGTTATGGGTTCAGCTATTTCTTCTCCGTACAGGATTCTATCCCTTCAAACCTGCCAGTGCTCAAGTCAAGTAGAAGTAGGGTGGTTAGGGAGCCATCAACGGATCCAACAACAGATCAATCCGAAAAGGAATCAACGGAGAAAGAAAATATGAATCCACGGAGAAAGAAAATAGTATATGACTAAGATCTGTCTTTTGATGCGGGAAAATGAGGCAAAGAAGTCAGTGCGGGCTCTTATGATTAGTAAGAGGAAGGAAGGTAAGTTTACGCTCTTACGACCAAAGGAAGAGGCAGCGAAAGGTTACTCTTTCTCGCAGTTTGAGTAGGTGCTTTAGCTCGAAGCATTATTCTAGGTAAGGGATTAGTCCACTTTCAGAGATCAGATTAGGCACTTCAATGCTGGGGGAGACTTCTTTTCTCCGAGATGCATTTGACCGTCCGAAAGGACTATGTTGAGTGTGGTACCGATCCTTCCCTTCCTCCACACACGAGGATAGGGTCGAACTACGCGATCAGAGGAGGTCAGGCTGCTTCACGGATTGCTGAGCTCGAGGCGAGAGTCCAGGAGCTGTCCTCCCAGGCGGAGAGATCTGGACAGACGGTATACCTTCGAACCCTTTCATCTGATACATTCTTCTTGCTTGAACTGGATGTAATAATAATGCTTGGTTGCAGGCAGCTGGAGGACATGACGGCACGAGCGGCTCAGTTGCAGAAGGAGCTAGCGACTGTCACAGCTACTTCGGCCGAGCAAAAGAGAGCACTCCAGGCCGAGGTTGCTGAGCTGAAGAGAGACCTGGATACTCTCCGGGAGCGCGACACTTCTTTAAGTATTCTCTTCTTGTATGGATGGCTGATAGATGCTTGTAGACCTCTTTTTAGAGTACCCATGGGCTTGTAGATTTCTGAGTCATCACGGCGAGGTTTCTTAAATCCTTACTTCAGGATCGTATCAGAGAGCGCGAGACCCAGTTGAGGAGTCGAGCCGATACGAGTGCGAGCAGCAGAGAGATCTATCTTCTAGAGTCACAGAATCAGACCCTCTCATCCGTGATAGATAGGCAGAAGACGACGATAGCCTTATTGCAGACACAACTCGATGCAACTATGGCGGCTGACCGAGTGAGGAGAGGTCAGTGATTCCTCGGGTCCCTTGATGCCTCCTCCTGGATCAGGCCGAGCTGCTACTGCTGCTACCATGATGGTACCGGTGACTCCAGTGGTGCTTCCCGAGACGCTGCCTCAGGTAGATGAGGGTGTACGTCGCGGTGCTTATGCGATGAAGAATGATTTGCTCGGGAAAATGTCTTGTGCTTCTTAGGGTCGCTCAATTTCCCAAGACTAGAGATCCTACAAAAGATGAAAAGTGCTTAGCTTCAAATGGGATGACTTGTTTACTTCCTTTGAGCCCCATATACACCGTCACCTCTTTTTCGACTGCTAAAGATTCAAAATAAAAAGGTAATCTTGACTCTCAGGATGATTCTCCACCTTTCTATCAGTTGCAACATGAAGAACATGCCTTAGCTTATAGGTAAAATAAAGAAAGAAGTGTGCTCTATTTATTACCGAAGGCTTATGCTTCTATGGGACCAGCTGAACATGAGGGACCCCTTTCAAAGAGGGGCACCGATTCTAAAGGCTCTTGCCGGGAAGAATTTCATATAACATAGAATAGCCTTCTAGAGTATAAAGAGGCTCTCTAAGTTTTTGATGGGCTTGAGGCCTGAGTTCGAGAATGTTAGATCCTCAATTCAACATCGAGTTCCTCCACCAGACATTGAGAGAGTAGTTGCTGATGTGAGATCCGGAGGAGACCCGACTTGCTTCCCTTTACTAGGTTGGGTGCTGGGGGTAGATTTTATATTACTCAGGGTGCTTCAGATCAATCAGGTTCTTGGAGCTGAACATGCTTCGGGACATCGACCCTATGGTCAGAATCTTCAATCTGGAAGCTTTGCTTTGCTGGTGCATCAGGCCAACGAGACATGTCCAAGATTGCTACTATTGCAAGAAGCCAGGTCACATGATTGCAGACTCTCGCAAGCGGCAGAATGCAAACTCTCGTCGACAGTCAGACACAGCTCATCTTGCTGCTCCCCCGGAGACGCCTACTGAATCGGAAACTTACCAATCCCCTCCATAGGGCCTCTGAAGCATTACTTCTATGATCTTAGGAGCACTCCCACGCCCGACACAGAAAGTTTGACCCCGGAAGCAGATTCAGAGGTTGAATCCGTCTTGTCATATCTTTTCCTCCTACAGCTACAGGTATTTGCTCCCCCTTACGCTTACAACATAGGGGGCTGCTTACTTTCTTCGGGTGCATCGAAGAAGATGACTGGTGATTCTTCACTTCTTTCTTCTCTTCGTTCTCCATCTAAGTTCCTTATTGTTTAAACTGCAAACTCCGAGCAATTCCCTATAACAAGTCTTGGTACTCTCTCTCGTTATCATCGAATATGTTCTGCTCTTTTTCATCTTCCTGCTCTCCGTGAATCTTCTTTCCGGCTTGAAAAAAAAAATGCTTATATTCACTTCTCTCCTACCTCCTGTCTTGTAGAGGATCATGCGAGAGGTCTTTTATGGAGTAAGGGGATTGGGAAGGACCGTAGAGTGGGCAAGCTCTCTTTTTTGGAGAAACTTCGTTTACCTCAGTCTTTTGCCTTTTTTTTTTTGCTGTGTCTGGCCCCTTTTTTTGTTGTGGCATCGTAGATTAGGACATGTCTCCAGCCCAAGACTTAGATATTTTATTTCTACTGGAATGTTGGGGTCTGTACCTAACATTGAGATTTCTACTTGTATGGGTTGCAAGCTGGGAAAAAACGCGGCCCTTCCTTTTTTAAAGACTAAAGACGCTCTTTCTACTTCTCCTTTTGATCTTGTGTCCGCCTGCCTCTCTGTTATCGAAAGGAGGATCATCCGTATATGTCATTTTTGACAGAACAATGAAAAAATTGACTAAAATCAAGGTTTTCCGTTCTGATTCTTGAGGTGAATATATCTCCGCTGCCTTCCCTTGCTTCAACTCACTTCACTTACAAAGCGCTTTCCCAACGATCCTGCCTCTACACTCCTCAGCAGAATGGAGTTTGCCGAGCGGACGCCATATATTGGAGACAGCTCGCTCTCTCTTGCTCTCAGCTTCTGTCCCCAGTCAATTTTTGGCTGAAGCTGTTCTGACTGCCGTATATTTTTTGAACTGAATACCTTCCTCTGTCATCTCTGGTCTCTCTCTTTTTGAAAGAAGATTTTCTACCCCGCCTGACTATGAAGAGCTTCGAGTCTATCGGGAGAGGATGTGGTGGTAACTCCCGCAGCTTCGTCTAGAGCCGGGCGTCCAGCCGTGTAGGAAGACTCACCCTAGCCACTATAGCATAGCGACCCCACCCCCAACTCTAGCTGAGAAGCACCCCCCATCTACTTTCCCTTTTCCGTGTGCCCAAAAGCCCGCCCGCCCGGTTTATGAGCCCCTTTCCGATTCCATCACCCAATCTCATGAGAAGCAAGCCCAGCGGGCCCTGCCTTAACCTGTCCCCAGACAGCCAGCCCTCACCAGGCTGCTGTGCTGGCATTGCTAAATGCTCCGACACGAAGCAAGCTCTCCCGAATACGACAGATGTGGAAGTGGCTAAAAAAGTCGGAGGAAAGTTGGGCAACTGTATGCACGAGGGTACATTAGTATTCTGGGAATTGGCAACATTGACAGAAAAAAGAAGAAAAGGGGGTAGGAATAAACTTTTTTAGGTTTAGCTATACTAAAGTGAAAGTAAGTAG
>JAWDEX010000017.1:557111-586419 GCA_035221805.1 Trichilia hirta
AGTTAGATCACAGGGTGAAGCTGGAAGCAACGGATCGGAACGGAAAGAAAGACGTAGAATGATCAACCGATCACATGAATCTTGGCTGGGATTTAACTGATTGAACCCACCTGCCGGAGACAAGCGATTGAGAGAAGGACGGTAGCTCACCAAGTCGATATTCAAACCCCTACCTAAGACTGCACTTCCCATGTTTCCATCTCCTACTTCGCTACTGGCAATCCATATTCTGCTCGTAGATGAATCCAAAAGACAGAGCAACAGGCTGCAACTGAAAGAAGGAGGTCGATTGGGTGTTGACAGACTGAGATCTACTTGCATTGATTGCTGAGGTGAGATCCGATCCCACCTCCTACTGAAACCGGTGGATGAGACCGCTAGCAACCGAAGTTCCCAGAAGAAGCAAACAAGCAGAGGCAGTGAGAGGCTACGATGCAAGGGGCTGGAACCAAAGAGAAGAATGCAAGGATCCGGTTGGATTGATTGAACTGAAAGAAGGGCTGGGTGTCGAAAGAGGATAGGAGCAAAGCACGAGAATGGATGCCTTCCAAATGCTCGGGTACTGAAGAACGGTTCGATCGAGGCGAAGTCGAGTTATTATGCTTTTCCATGTCTTTCTTCGAACGGGCGGTATGAAAGCGAGAATGAACTCTTTCTCCAAGACCGCCTCCGGCGATATTGGATTCTCTATTATATACGGATTATGATTCGACCTCCCACAGGTGGTGCCTGGGGCATCAACGGCTGGAAAAGGTTCCTGCTTGGGTTTTCCCTGTCCCTGTACCACAGGCTGAGTTTCCCTCAATCAATAGTGGTCTTTCCTTTCCGTCAGGAAGAGGTTTGGAACCCCTCTCTATCTGATAAGGTAATGAACGACGTCTTCTGCAAGACTGGCAATTCCTCAGACATGGCCTTGCTGCCTCACAATCATTTTGCGGCTTCAAAGAAGAATGAACAATGGCAAGAAAAGCACTATGCTGGGTCAGACACAAACCATATGGGTGTCACAAATAAGAACAACGTACCTCAGGCAAGGACGAAAGGCCAACGGGCAACACCATCCAATCATCTTTTGATAATACATAGAATCTTCCAAACAATACTGCTGACAGGAGCAGTATCTTTTTTCTGTTAATAAAGACACTTCACTTCTCAGCACATACAGATTTCTGCCGATCCTTCAACCCTTCTCATGATTCTCAGTTAAGGGTTTATTCTTCTCATCAGGTAATAGTAGATGCCATTGACTCATCTCTGGCTGCTAACAATTCCAATTTGGAGAATTCTGGTATTCAGGCTATTATGCCTATTATCTCTCGATCATGAACTCATAAACAAGATGGAGTCTAATATATCCCTTGTTTGACTGAAATCCAAAGATGATGCTAACGTTCCAAAGGAACGAACAAGCTGCTCAGACTAAGGACTAAGGGATACTTATCGGACTCTGAACCTATGAGAGAAGCAAACACTTCTTTGCAGGAATTTTTTACCATGTGTAAGGAATTCTCTCAAGTGTTATCTACAGCTTCGATATTCAAAAACACTGACTGGTGACCCCCTCTTCTTATTCTTATTAAAGGGAACCAAGCCCAGATGGCACAGAATCGGATGATGAACCTTTCCTCGAGTCAGGAGCTTCTGCATTTGAAGCCGAAAGCATTCCGTCCGAGCTGGCTCTTGCCAGTGAAATCGATACAGTTTGATCTCCCCCGGGGGCTTCCTTGCCTCGGCTCATTCGCTTCCTTTCACCACTTCCCTCTCGTCAGAAGCTATCGTCCCTTACGACAAGAGAATCAATGGTACCGGAGTCGTGAGCAAGAACTGATTCTTTAACATCTTATTCAACCTCTCCTCCTCGGGTAGGAATGAAGCCAGCCAATGTCCCTTACAAGAAGATCACTAGTAGAAGAACCACACCCACGGCCAGAGAATAGGCGAATAGGGGCTGCACATGAATAGGGCTTGGACAAATAGGGTTTGAACAATTCCATTTCGAATAGAATAGATAGAATTCCATCTTTAGCAAAAGCAAAGGAGGAATGATCTACGAATGGCCGGGCTTCCCCTTAATGTTAATGTCCTAGAGCAGGAGAGAGTTAATCAACGAGTAGCCCTCTGTCAATCTCTGATGGCATCAAATCCGCAAAGTGACAAATACAAATATGAGAATCAACAGCAGTATCAGTAGCACGGTTTCGACCAGGCTTGGCTTATTCGATAGCATTTGTGGCATCTATAAGAGACGAGTCGGTGTCAAAGAAGAACAGACGATTAGCGGCATTTACTATTTTAGTTAGATAGATTTAGAAGATGAAATGGATGAGATGCATCGAACTGTTCGAGAATCCCCTGCGTCGAGAGCATAGTAGACGCCGAGCACAGAATAGCTTGTTCACGTGAAGAGGTAAAGTAAAGGTAAAGGCGAACACTTTCTTTTGGACAGAATACGGCCTTTGCTTTGAAAGGGTCGGTCTTGACTTGATGCCGAGACTAGATTCGAAACTAGGGTAGGGCGTCGGGGGCTGCTAGTCTTTTCGACAAATCCCTTGTTCGAGAATGCGCAGTTCTGTTTGCACGAATGCTCTCTTAGGCAGCTATCGAATAGGCTGTTCGGGATTAACCTGACTAATATGCCCACAAGAAGGAACTGCAATCAAATATGCCTCTAGTCAATATACGAGATAAGCAAGGATCAATCAATAGTAAAGATACCCACGGGCAGATGTTCTCGACTAATCAGCAGCTGTTACAGAATCCGCAGCTATAGCTATTGAATCAGAAGATGTCCCCAAACAGCTTATATGCGACATCTTGTTAGCTACAGTCCTTGCTTACTCATCTAATGCAGACTTGCTCATTAGGTGTAACCCATAAATAGCTATGGAACTGGATAACTAGTATATACACAATCCTCGAACAGGAAGGGACTTATGGAAAGGCAATAAGAGGCACTTCAACTCTAGATGGCATGGAATTCCCAATGGATGAAATGAAAATAGCAATCCCACTACTTCTAAAATAGATACTTCTACAACTAGGGGTCTATTAATTACGGGTGAAAGCCTTGATCGAAGGTCCTCGGACCCTGAAATCGATCCAAGATCTAAGCCCGTTGGTCGTTTAGTTAGGGCAATAGTACGTAAAGGCGAGCAGCGAGCCAGTTCTCAATCAAATGTCGATCTCAAAGCAGAGAGTTATTCAGGGCATCATAACCACAACTTACGGTTCCAACTCCACCTCATAGGTTCCCGGTACTGGATTTCGGGCAGGTAAAAACCTAAGTCGGATCCCCGTATCCAATCCCGCTTTCTCAAGCGAGTAAACAACATCTCCTGCTACAAGGCATCTATCTGCATCCCATCGCTTTCAACCGAGCTCAGAGTGGGCGAGCCAGGGATTGAATTTCGCTAATCGACATTATATAGATAGATTCGAGGGCACGGAGCGCTAACTCTCATATCATAGAAAGCGAAGGCTAAATCCAAGAGCTAAACAATCCTTCCCTGTGAAAGGTCCCTTCGGATATAGCAGGATTTCGATGATAGTTGAGTGGTGAGGAGAAGGGGGAAGCGCAGCGATCAAAGCTGGGGTTTCAACGAAAGAAGAGAGGACTTCCATTTTGAAGATAAGTATACGAGAAGGGTAAAGCATATATCTCAAGATAGGCCTCTCCTATCAAGTCAATGATTTCGGATGATCTTTCTGGTGCAAGGGAGGATTTTTTCCCTAGTGGGAATCTATGAAAGCGGGTGACTAAGCCCGCGAATCGAATGGTTAAAAAGCCGACTCAGTATACATACTGACTGCACTGATTGGATTGTTTTCCTCGTCAGAAGCAGGCATTCTAGAATCCTACCAAATTCCCACTTGAACTCGAGCAGCGGAAAAACCTAAGTAGGTGCTCCCGACACGAGTTCGTGTGAATGAAGAGGAGTAATCAGTGCGGGGATCGATAACTGAATAAAAAACGGACCTTCTTACTAGGCCTCTGTCACCACTGGAGTCAAAGCTGGAATGGCTCGAGTCTGGGTCACTATTTTGTGGTAAACGAGGCCTTCGTCGGAGCTGAAACTGAAGTAGTCGGGGAAGTGCTTTCTAAACTATTCGAAGGTATTTCGAGCGGCAGGGTAGAAGGTCCTATCATATACAACTATATAAACGGGATCACTTGTTCTTTTTCGAGAGCCTCCTAAGCTAAGCCCAGCGCGCTAGTCAACTAATCCCGGTATTCCCGCGTACACAAACAAGGTAAATTCACAAAAAGGTTGGTAATGGTTTAGGCGCGCCTGTTGGACATAACATTCCGAGATCAAACCCCGCCTCTGGATGATGAGCCACAGCGAGAGCCCCTAATGGATGCCATCTCTGCTGGATAATGCATTCCCCTTTTCTCAATGACCCTGTCGTAAAGAAATAGGTGAGCGGTTGCCTTACCTAGTAGGGCAGCCGACAGAGGCTCAGACCCTTCCGAATCGGCCGTCCGGGCCTGTCAAGTTACGCCTTCGTAAAAAACTCCACAGGGCCCTATCGGTGAGGTAGGTTCGGAAAGTAGATGTCTAACTTTTAGTCGCTTCGAACTGACTGAATAGGGCGGCTAGTGAAGACCAAGATCAACCAGCTTACGACAGGAGAAGACCTCTTCCCTCATGCTTCGCCATTAGGAAAGAGTCGAAAAGAGTACTTTTTCTGACGACAGGAGAATACCTCTTCTTGTTCCTCGGTCTAGCCTCAACTAGCCCTAGCTAAAGCCGTGGTTAGAAACCGTCGTTCTTTTTCCAGATGATGAGCGAATGCTAGCTACAAGAATAACTACCTGACAAGCGCACCCCGCCTTCCAACTGCACCCTGCCCTTAAATAGCGCAATAGCGCAACTAGAGCTACAGCTCCCTCCGCTGCACTAGCTCCAAGAGCTGCCTTAACTAGAGATGGCAGCTGCCCCAACTGCTAGAGATTTTGTAAACAAAACACTAACCAAATCGATAAAGAAAGAAGTGGAAGAGGGAGGAAAACGCTTTGCTTCGACCTGACCTTAAGGTGGATGGGAACACGGGGTTAGTGAATCAAGCAAGTTGACGGGGAAAGTCAAAAACACGACTGATAGAAAGAGTAGGAGCGAGAGCTCAATCATAGATAGGGAAGCCCTTTCACAGAATCCTTGGATCCTCTCCCTAGGGGCAGAGCCACTTGACCAGAGAGATAGACGATGTTTCGACTGGTACCCCTTGAATCAATGCATCAATTTGACGTTGGGGCTAAACCTCTTTTTGTTTGGCCCATGAAGATACTTTCACCTTACTTGCTCTTGTTGCCCGCCCCTCCTATTTCTCAATTCTTTCAGGGCCCTTTCTAGGTTTGGATGTTCTTTAAGGGTCTACTATATTACGTCAATACATGAATCTCATCTTTCCAATCTCTTTCTTCTTTACCCGCGCATTCCTCTGACTTTATGCCTTCTATTCGGCTCCTACCCTACCAAGGCTGCTCCGACCGGGGGATCGAAAGACTGGGAAGGAAGAGGTTTTAGCAGTTTTGCAATCGGGGGTAGGAAGGGTCAGCAGAGCTCTTTCCTTCGCTGAGCGAATGCTATCATGTAGGTACTCGAGCAATAGCTGCTTCAGGCGCTCGACCGGCGTGAAAGAACAAAAAGGCTTCCCATAGAGGAGTTTTTTTCACTAGTAGACTACTAGAACAGCTCTTAGTTCAGCTGGTAGAACGTAGGTATCCAAAACAAACAAAACCCTATGTCGTAGGTTCGACTCCTACAGAGCGTATGACCAACCTATCAGGCTTTCCAACTTGGCTTGGCCCTGAAGGGGTCCGATTGAATCGACTATGTAATTTCATAGTTAATGAGTGGTATTGTTTCCGCTCTTCGAGTAAAGAAAGTGAGAGACAGCGCAGACAAGATAGACTGTATTCGTGGTAATAGCCAGCGCCCATCTTCCTATCAAGTGTAGCGCAGTACATATTCTAACACTTTGAGGATAAAGAGAAGATCAAGGTGAATATCAACTAAGATGTATTAAATGTCTTCCTTATTCACTCTTCTGAATCCTAAAGGTGTTAGAATAATCACTTAAGGATGCATTCAATTCCCCCTCTTCTACTTCTACTCTACGCGCCCTTGGTTAATTGAAAGTGCTCTTGATCAATCACCCAATGGAAACAAAAACGAAGAGTTAGTGCTTCCAGGGCTGGGGAATTCTCCCGTCAGCCACATGAGTCAGCGCGTAGCTTTGTCTTTCTGAAAATCTTTATTATTCAGTAACTCGGTAACGTCTGCTTTGATAATGGATAGCTGTCTTTCCACTCCAAATGGTAAGCTTCGAAGCTAAAACCGGACCATACTCTCTTAGAGAGCGCAACTTTGTTGAGTATAGTAGGAGAGGAGATTAAAAAAGCTCCAGCGACCGCAGCGAGCGGCATACAGAATAAAAAGCTGTAGGTCAACCAGCACCTGCTGTCAATAAAACTGTTCTGGCTCCTTCTTCCTAGAGAGGTCCGCGCGCCCTAGTCGAGACTATTCCACTTTTTCATCCAGCATTGGCTGGAACACCTTGCGTAACTTAACCACTCTTTCGTCATTACCAATTTCTATTATTTTTGTTCTCTGGGTACTATACTGGTTCACTCGTTTCAACATTTGAGGACCTCGTGTTTTTTTCTCATCAAGATGGACCTCCGCTACTAGGCAGGGGGGCTAAGTAACTCAACGATTGACCCTTCTAATTCTGCAATCAAAGGTAAGTTAGCAACTTCGTAATCAAAGGGTTGATAGTAATTAGGACAGTCCTTGCTTGTGCTGCACGAAAGGTGTTGACTTTCGAGGCTGATCTACTTATTGTTCCAGGAGGCTCAACGGGAACTGGTAGGTAGGAGATAGAGGATAAGTCTGGTATTCGCCGCCGGCATTATTAGAATTCGAGTAGATTAAGTGATGGATTAATGGATTAACGAGTTTGCTGACCGAGGATTCGAGAGACTTTGGATATGAGCAAGCGCGTAGATCAGTCTCATTCATCCAAGTCATTAAAATTACTATTATCGAGCCGGCGAATCGAAGCGAGAAAGAAGGAAGAGAGAAAGCTCCAGCTGACCTATCCACAAAATATGAGATTTCAAGTCTTCGTAAATGAGACGGTCATCGAGCCATTTCACGAAAAGTGGCACCTAATAATGAAGAAAGAATGCATTCAAATAAGAAAGTATAAAAGAGGATGGATCTTGGTAAAAAGAAAGAAATTCTGCTCGATTAGGAAGCCTTTTCAGCATTCTAAGATTAGTACACCCACGTAACAAAGAGGCAACATCTCTCGGAGGACTGAACCTATTTCTAGTGAAAAGAGTACCAAATCCCTCGTTAAGCGAACAGCACCAGGTCATCCTCCTTTCCTTATAGTAGCACTAATGGCAGCTGCTGGTGGAGTTTTCCCTGAGTCGCCTATAGGTTGGAGCGCTCGTTTGAACCTCGACCTTCTCTTCTCCTAACTCTCTCCATTCATTGAGCTACCTTCGCTTTCCTTAAGGTGCTATTCTCTTATTCGTATGAGAAGTATATGTAGGAGTGGAACCTCTTTAAGAGCTTTTCCTTAGCTATGTCCCTTAGCCAATCAAGCCTGACTTTTCCTTGTCTTCTTTTGTTTCCTGCCCCGGTCAGCTAGGCCCACTAAGGCTAAGTAATATAGTAAGGAAGAAAGAACGATTTTTGAATTGAGGCCTTTTTGATTTTGAAGCTCGTTTCAAGCCGGATTTTTTTGCTATCTTAGTATGAAAAGCGAGAGTGACTTATTTTATTGACATAAGCTCGGGAAGCTGCACAAGCGAAGTACTCTCGTGAAGAGAAAGAAAGCAGCTAGTTCAGCTCGTCATATATAGGGTAAGTAGTTCAGTGAAAGCGTTCAGAATAAAATGCCTCTTTCGGTTAGCGGGACAGCTGGAAGTCGAGGGTGACTTTCAAGCAATAAGTAGGCGCAGTTGGAAAGCGATGCGCTCAAGCCTTTATGGATAAATAGGTTGTACAGAAACTCTTCTTTGCGGTGAGCGGTACGTCTAAGTTCCGGTAGTGGAAGGCGAGATGTAGGCCTATCAAAAGGGAAGCTACAAAAATACAATCCCTTATTCAAGCGGTATCCTAAAAGTACTTTCAAGGAAGCCCTTTAATGAAAGCCGGACCAGAAGAGACGTAGGCCGAGACTAGAGTCCGATCCGAACCTTCACTTTCACCTGAACCCTCGATGTTTAGTGAAGAAAAACCAACATGCGAATGCGAGTGCAGATGTTTTTTTGCTTGCGATCAATCTCTTTCAAGCCGGCTTTAGGTTTCTACTGAAATCTTAGTCTTTCCGGGCGTTAGTCGAGGGAGGAGAGCGAAGCGACCAAAAGAGGAGGAGGCTAGACAGGGTGTCAAGAGCTTGATAGTCGAATAGGTAGAGAGAAATTCGACTCGTGATTTTCAATCAATCAAGGAATGGTTCCAGGATCCTGGTAAACAGGAATGGAGCTTTCGAAGGCAGGCGTACATCCATTACGCACCTACTCTCACATGGTGGCAGCGTGTGGGGTTTGTTCCATGGATTAAGCTACGTTGTCTGGTTCAATCGTGAATACATACGTAGGTGGGCCTTGATTGTGCTTAAGGGGATCTCCGTTGAGTTACCACGCTAGCTTGAATAGCCAGGCATTGACCTTAGAATGGCGGACAGACCTTTTCCCATGTCAGTGCACCCATCTGTATCCACTTCGTCCAATGCAAGAGATTCTTCTTATTCTTCCTCTGTCCCAGGAGATTTATGACTTTTGCGTGGGCCTAGAAGCAGCTATATATAGGTCTGGCGCTTCATCTTGCAAATGAAAGGCTTTTTCAACTGAATCAACCGGGCAGGCCATCCCAAAGCTAACTCGTCCTTTTCTGATTCTTCCTCTATAAGATCTGCTGCGGATAAAATAGCAATTTCTAGTCCGACAACTGGAGTCAGAACAAAGGGAAAGAGCCTAGATTGATGCTATATCTTGATATGTCTCAGAATCGAGAGAAAGAGTTCACAGAGATTGAATTTACATACCTAGAGATCAAGCTAGCGGATGTACTTTCAAACTTAGCGTCCATTTTTCAACATAAGCGCTAATGCAATGATACCAAGCCTTTAGAAAGATTCATTGACCTGCCCGGATTGCTTTCGTCCTAAGAAGCAGAGACAGCTATTTCAACATCGTTAGCAATCCTCCGATTAGGATCATGAGGGAGAATAAAGTTTCCATCAAAAACAGCTCGACACCTCCACTCCAAACCAAAATCTTCCATGCTATCGGCCACAGGCAATCAAAAACTTAAGATCCTTACAAGAAGCATTGCTATTGCTACATAACCAATCCGTGAATGCCAAGGAGTAGAAGGCACTTTGATGCTCATTGGGAATAAAGATGTTCCAGATCCATTTAGCAAAGTGACACTCACGCAAAACATGTAAACAATCCTAAACTGGGTGTCCACATCTAGAACAGCTGCTAGACTCTGAGAAATTTCTCTCCCCAGTTTGAGATACTAAGCCAAGGTCAGACGGGTGGTCTACCCTTACAAGGTCTACTGCGGCTCACCTATAATGATCTATGAATTATGTATAGTAAGATGGGTTCCTGCTTTTGGAATTGATGTCGGAAAGGAACGAGAAGTAGGTGGGGTCACGTAGTTAGCCCCAAGAGTCCAGCCCTCGGAGACGGAAGTAATTGCCCGGCTCAACTAGACTAATTTGCCATCCTGCGTAAGCTCCAACTGACTGAACGAAGAAGGCAGGAACTCGAGTTTGATCTTGATGAATGCTTGTCGGATAGAGTGGATCGAGAAAGCTCCGCCCAATAGAGCTTAGCCATGTGTGGACCGAAAGGGTCTCGCGAAGCCGGCCCCGGTAGGTCTAAGAACGGATTTCAAGCTTGATAAGCAGGTACCTTCATTAGGACAGGGATTGTTTTTTTATAAGCAAGATGGTCTAATAACTCTTGTAGAAAAAGATAATTACAAACAGGCATTTCTCATTTCTTTAGTTTCTATCTCGAATTCTTTCTTCTGGCTTCTACTAGCTAAGCTAATAATGGGACTAAAAAAAAGGCTGCTGCTTTATCATAAAACAGGTCCGCCAGTCTTTGACTTTCTTTGAAGGCTGGGAATGGCTTCGACCTGCCAAATATTGCCTAGATTTCTATAAGAATGTTCTTTATCAGAATCGCTCGCCATAGTAGTAGGAATGGTGTATCGAAGGTCTTTCATCAGTAAGGTTGGTGAATGCCGTCAAGTATCCGGTCCCAATATAAGATTCCGGTTTCGAAATGATATATTTCTTTCACTTTAAAGATCATATATAGGAAATATCCTAGCGTAGAAAGTCTTGTTTACTATCTCCTCGGAAGATAAGTTACCTAGAGCGAATGGACAGGCCAAATCAACCAACTCGGTCTTCAGTAGTATGCTTACTCAGTGCTGTGAAACCCATGGTGAGGATTGGTAACATAGGAACCATTAGGCATATATAAAAAACTACCGAAAAAAAAGAAAGGAAACACTCCATTCATCATGGTGTATGGAGCTGAAGCCGGTCACCAGCCCCAGTCGACGAGTACCGGGGAGACATAGAAAGCGATCGAAAACACTAATTTCTCCGATGACGGCAAACCGCCTGTGCTAGAGCGACAGCGTCAAGCTTGGAATGCTCAGAAACCGATTTTCAAAGGTTGGCACGGAGCATCTCTTTCTTACAGGTGGAAGCTCTCTAATAGATCACTTTCCTCACTGCTATGGGACTTCCTAAAGAAAACCGCAATCGTAGTTTATTAACCACTCACAAGACCGATGGGAATATTTCTATCTTCATAGTAGGGTCAGGATATCACAGGGCTTTCTCTCGAATAGAAACTTAAGACCCCGAAGGGTCGAGCTAAGACTCCCACGGCCTCGGGCAACTTCCACGAAAGAGAGAGAGACATGCTCACGAAAGACCAGCACACGATCAACAGACATGGGCAAGAGACGATGGGAAAGGTGGGACGCCAAACAAGTCTTATTTCAGGGTATTCTCCAACAGAACAGTAAGAGCATATTCTTATTCAATTGCGCTAACCGCTCCAATAGCTTCTTAGCGATTAGTTACTGCCTATAAGCCCTCTGACTTAGATAGATGAAAGGGCCTTACCTTATGCTTCTTCAATCGCTAAGGCTCACTGCTGGACTAATGGAAACGACGAACAAACGATTCACAATTTGACATGGTCTACTTCGCAAGCCCCCGTTACTGGAAGTCTTATTAGTCCGGTAATGATCACAGGCTTCAAGGTAGTGGTTTAATACTGACAAGGATGCTTCGGGTGCAGCCCGCCGGTGTACATTTAGAGATCTAGAATATCATAGGCACAAGGACAGAACCTTGGAATGAATTTACTTGTTGATCCGCCACTCCCCTATTGAACGAAGACTGAATCAACAACCTCCTGAAGCTCATAGCCTAAGCGTTTTTCACTTCTTTTTTCCAAGCTTGAGCCTAGAACCTGCGTTCTATTCAATCCGGCTTTCATTCCGGCTCCAATTCAATCAGGGTTTCATTCAGGTTCTTCTATATAGGATATTCTAGCTGGTTCCTTACTTTCACTACGCACAGGCATACTTTATTAAGATAAGAAAAGGACTTCGTCCGTTCCTAGGCTCTTGGCTTGTAGGGCTCTCGGCTGGTAGGCTCTCGGGTCGCCCACTCCTTCATGTAGCTTACGAAGGACCACCACTTCCGGTTTGAGCAGCTTTGGAGCATAAAACAAGGCCTTGACCGGTGGTCGTATGCTAAGGGCAGTTGATCCTCCAACGCTTCGGGCACTTGATACTTGATCCACTTATGCTCGGGCTAACGGCACGTGATCTTCCATCCATTGAAGATGCAAGGCTTCGAATCAAGGACTGGGGCCATCCCTTGTTAAAGACCCTCTTCCGATTACGAGGCGAGACTTCGAACCAATTATTTTGGATCTACATAGGTGCAAGATGATTCATATCGATGCTTCGGACCCCCACCTGATTGACACCCCCAGCTTGATCGACCCTTGTTCTACTATCGATCTAATCTGGGTCTCGACGACCTCGACCCTCCGCCTGGCAGTATCGTTCGATCAGTTAGTTCACCGCCAGTACTTCGAGCCCCTGGTTTTTTTTGACTTGGAGCTTTTTACATCCTCCCAGTACTAGAAAAGCAAGTGAATCACTTCCGGCTCGGTGAAATGGAATCCAAATCCATTGAGTAGTCCGCCACGGGAAAGCCATACCAACGGATGTCCTCTCTGAGAAAGAAAAAGGGTAACACCATAAGTAAGGCGAGAAGGTAGAGGCGAGACCTATACAAGACAAGTATAGTTGCTGGAGGATACTGAACTGGCTATCTAACCTGCTTAGCCAGGCATTGTACGGGGCGAGGCAGCTTCCTGAAGTGATAAAAGAAAGGGGACCTGGTATGGAAGAATTGCGATGAGCCAAGCCCCTTTGAATGGAAAGAATGGTAACGATAATAGGGGCTACCGCCGGGTGGGTCTACTAGAAAGGCACACGCGAGCGCGGCAGTAAGATTCGAAATGGGAGCAAGGCAGACATCCGCCCTGTTCGTAATCGGCTTCTCTTATTGAATTTTTTCTTCAATCTAGACGAGCCGATCAGCAATCAAACCAACCTGTCGCTTATCGTAACATGATGAGATGTTGTTTGTGCTTATTTAGGGCAGACCCGTTCTTTAGACCGTTAGGCACACCAAGAGGACAAAGGGGCCAAGATCAAGCTATAGCTCTTGGTACACCTTCGGCTACATAAGTCCCGTCCAAACTCATCAACAAAGATTTTTGTAAACTGTAAACAATAAGTCGAGCTGGCTTGGATCCTGGCTGAATAAGGAAGAGGTTGACCAAAAAAAGAACAAGATCAAACTCCTAAGGACCCCTAACCATAGAGCATGCTTTATGCCGGCCCAAAAGCCTACTGCCACGCTGTCTGTGGACTGAATCAGTCTCGGGACCCTGACCCTGCTGAACTTGAACTGACCTCTTGATTTGAACTGATTCAGAACTTCGTAAATACTTATTCAACTTACGTCGAACCTTAGAGTTTCCGTTTGTGTGAAGTGCAGGTTCTTGTCCAAGTCTATCTTTCGACCAACTTCTATTGATTTTGATACATTTCATTCTATTTTACGCAATTCAATTTGTCAATGATTTGCTCGGGATCCTTTTATCGACATGCCTACAAGACAAAATCAAGTTCTCGGGCTCTTTGCTTCCAAAATCATTTAGGGATTGCGCTTGTTCAGTGGATTGGAAATTCTGATGAACCAAGATTGATCAATTCAAGTTTTCCCGTCATTGCAAGTAGTTTTCTGACCGGAAAGTCACTTTGAAATCAAAAAAAAAGTGGAAGCCCTTACTAACTTGATTTCACTCGAGAAGAGAGGTGCTCGGGGTCAAAGAGTTAGCAAGGAGTTAGCGCACTTCCAGCAGCTGGAGAAATGCCTGCTGTTTAGCCTAAACGTTCAGAAGGGTAAAGCTCACAGAATGAGAATCGAGGCAGGGCGACCCCCCAAAAAAAAAGAATCCAAATAGGATGAGCCCCTATTCAAATGAAGGAAAGGGTCGAGCAAGACACAGAAAATAAATATTAGATGCTCTTTCTATAGAAAAAGACTTTGTAGTTTTGGCACCTGGACGAGTGATTTGATCTTAGGACCCAGCCAGAAAAGTGCTTTTTTTGCATTATCAGTTGTTCGAATTCAGTATGGGCCCTTCTAACAATTCATTTTTTGTATCAAATGCTGGGGCAGGCGGATCGGGCTAAGCATAAGCAACTCATAGGGCAAGCGAATCGGGCTAAGCTAAGACTAAAAAAGAGTTATTCAGAGGTCCTCAATTTCAGCTGATATTTCACTTTGTATTGCTTCTATTGAAGAGGGATTCACTTGCTGAATTCACAAACCTGATTGGATTCTTCGATGGAAACAACGAGGAGTGCCGAGAAAAAGGTGATGTTCGGGGGTTCAATGAGGCATCAAGGCATCGGTCATTGGCCAAGGATCGAGTTGGGCAATCTTCTACAAGTTTCCTATGGTACGAGTATGGTTCGAGTCCCCTATTATCAAAGTAAGCACTATAAACTAAGCCACGGCAAGGAAGCTATTGAGACAAGAGCTCAAAGGTGGGTTCGGGAAAGAGCTATTTGATTGACTGACTTCGCTTTACTTGGTTGGCTCAGTAGCTGAGGATACTTTACTTGTTGTGTCAGCTCCCCTAGAAGCATTTCCCAGTCCTACAAGGTCATATAGGGCTCCCCTTGAAAAGGAAGGGCAAAGTTCGAGTCAGGAATGAAAGAGGGGAGAGCATCGTATGGCTAATCCAGTTTGGGAAGCTCCGCTTACAAAAGGGCCTTTGAGATGGGATATGTCAGTCTTCTTTCCTAGAAGCTAGTTTTGAGTTGAGTTCCTCTAGCTGGAAAGGCTATCGTTGATAAGGCAAAAAAGGCTTGGTTTGGGATTCGTCCTTGGCTTTTTTTAACATTATTTTCGAACCAGGCGAAGTGAATAAGCTCACCTGCATTGAGTGGGACTCTAGGTGACTCGGATAGGAGATCTCGCCGCATGGCATCGAGCTGGTTTAGTTATAGAGAGTCTCTATAGAACTTCAAAAAAGATAAGAATAAGAGGGTTCTACCGCGGCATAAAGGGTTTCGAACCTTAAGGTATAGCTTCGGAAAGATGATACACAACCAAAAGCAAAGAAAGGGTTAGTATTCCATGGAATCCCTTAACCAGCCTGATTCACAACCGGAATGAATTCTCAATATGTCGCTTCTTGGGCAGCTTTTTCAAGCAATTTCTCCACCCTGCACAAACCTTGAACGACAGAACTGAGATGTGCGAAGTCCCCTAATGCAGAGAGCTGTGCCCCGCCTATCAAACCCTGCTTGCTACGGCTGGGTCCTTTAAACTACAATCCTAGTAAAGGTCGACACCGACGGCGAGACAAAAGAGTTTAAGCGAAGAGGCCTGTCTTTCCCAATTGATTGATGGCTTGGATTCAGCTCCTAGGGTCCTGTCGGAAGATCGGTTGTTACAAGCCGAAGGAAAGGCCCAAGGGTCAAGCAAGAAAGAGCCACTGCACTGACTGACCGGGCTGGGAGAATAGCGTAAGCGCTTCGATCATAGAAGATAGGCTCGTAGGGCGAATCAGTGGGCTTGTCATGGTTGTTGTAGTAAGGTAAAGGCTTGAGCATACATTTCTCTATCATATATGAATAGATAGGTGGCAGGCTCGTAGAGCGTATGATATGAATGGTGAGGATCCGAACCACTTCTACCCCTTTATCGATTTCTCAATGCATTAGCACCGTTTAGGCTGTTCCCACCCGGAGGTCTATATAACGCCAACTGCGGAGCCTACCCTATGCCTCTTAACAACCGCGCTAGTGCTATCTATATATAGAAATAGAATAGGGGCCTGCGCGCTAACGCTAAACCAAGTGCTTCGCTTGCAGCGAGTAAACCGAAACCATCCATGAGCCACCTCTTTGGCGAGAACTCGCTTTTCGGGTTGGTTGAATTCAACCTGCCTAGCCGCTGATGAAAGCATCCTTCCTCCTGCTGATCAATCCCTAATTCAGCAATAGATCCATTCGGAGTCGAAGCGAATAACAGCTCGCTGTATTAACTAGCTGTCGCACCAACCGATCCAAATATCTTGTATACGGATTTACGACCGGTTGCACTAGAAATGAAATGAACCTTGAAATGGTCATGAAAGAAATTCGCCTTTGAAAGAGCTGTGGGCATAGCTAAACTTTATCAAAAAAGTCCTCATATATCGTTAGAACGCTTTCAAGCAGGGGTAGAAACCGGAGTCGAAACCATAGGCGAGCACAGTCTTATTTTTATTAGAAAAGGGAGTCTCTTAGAAAAGTGGGATCATCATTCGAATCTAAGTTCAGTGAGCCGGCCAGTCCTTGATTCATAGCCTTTACCTGAAAGAGTCGATGCATAGTCTGCGAAATTCGCACCAGTCACTACCTAGCCAGCTACAACTCGGCATTCCAGCATTTAGAGCAGGAGAAGTTAGTAACAGTACGAGTAGGAGCGATCCAAGAGATTCATTACCTTTAGAGGCTAGGGTCGGGCTAATTCCAGAAGCATTAGTTGATTAAGCAAGTGGTTCTGTCGAGCGAGTAGTTGAGGTTGATCCGAAACCACCAGCAGAGAAAGAAGTATCCTGGCAATTGAAGAGGGTTTTTCTCTCTATCTATTTCTTGTCTGTCGGAGCCTCTGGATGATAGTCCAGTCCGTTAGGCTTAACCAGTAGGACTGGGATAAGATATTCTTTACTCGGAGACAAGAAGGACGAGGCAGATGGCAGCGAGTATCGTATTCTACGAAAACGTTATTTCTTTTGTCTTTCTTCTCTATAGTCTATAAGAAAGAAGAAGCACTTGTTTCAGTAACACCAGTAGCAACAGGAGGGTAGGTGAGGAATGAGTTTTTGGACTATGAAGAAAGTCAAGTTAGACGACTTAATTCCCAAGTATGTATCCTAAGCTAAAGATGGATTTTTCTTAGAGCTAAGGATGGACTTTTCTTAGTTAGGCTAGCTCTTCTCTCTTTGCTTTTTCCGCAACTCGACTTTTCATTCTTGTTCCGCTGTGAATGGAATAGCGTAGTCTAGCTCTTGTGGCTAGCTCTTGGTCGTTTAGTAAGGGCATGGGTTAAGGAAGAGCCCTCGGAGAGGACCCTTTCTCTCTTGTTTAGCCAAATCTGCTTGGGGGTTGGTTTTCCTTGATTGCCTTTGGAAAGGCGCGATCGTATATAAAGAAGTAGTGGATCCTTTTCTTAAGGAGAGTGGCGAGATTTGGAAATAGATTGATAGTTGGCTGGTGGTGCAATAGAAGATGGTGAAGCATTGTTCAATGCTGCTTAGCCGCTACTGGCCAACTTGCTTCCATATCCAGTTCAGGTCCATTGTTTGCTCGGACTCCCGGGAATAGGAGCTAGCATCAGATCACCTTGGTTCCGCTTGGCACTGAAATGATATTAGTCGGTCATTGCCTCGGATTCGGATACTTGCCCGTAAGTTGCGCCTCTTAGAAGGTGCTCCATTGCGCTTGCCACTTACTGATGAAGGTCAATTGCCGAGAGCCGAGAATGTATCGCGCAAAGGTTGTTCTTTCGGAATGCCACTTAACACTTACCAAATCTACGTCCCGAAAGATTAGAAACGCCAGAAAGTCCATTGGGGTTGGTACCTTGGCGCTGGATACGATCCGCCTTTCTGAGGTTTGGAACCCTTTACTTTAGGGTAGGGTTCCAAACCTCTCGCTCCGCGTTTAAGCAAGGGAGCTTTCACACCCGTTACTGGTGATGGGGAGATAGATGAATGGGTTGAGTCAGCTTCGCCGGTTGGTGCTTATCAGCGATTAGATCCATGGGAATGTTATTGGTAGGAATTGGACACTTGATCTCCTTCGGACCCTCGCCCGGGGCTTGCTTGCTTTAAGATGTTGATTGCTCAGCCACTGCATTCCTCGTCCTTGGTACCGCCTCTGGTGCTTCTTCCCTTTTCTGGTTAGCCAGGACAGGAACAAGAGAGTTCAGCTTCATCCAGTACTTGGAGCTATGAGCCAGAGGAGCATTCTTGGATTCGAGTCGATAGCCCGGAGGCTATATATTGCCTTGAAAGGCTCCTTACCTTACCTGGCTGGTGTCTGCTTGCTCCAGGTCCTCTGGCGGTTCGGAGGAACTGGATGATTCCGCCCGCCCTCTATATTCCTTCCGTATCGAGACCTAGCCCGGAAGTGAAGACCTACCAACCAATGGAACCTGAGACACCGAGTTCAGGCGCCCCAATTCTGATATTCCTCTCCCTCGATCATTAATGCACTTCTTTAGGAAGGAGCTGAGAGGGTTCGGACCGGGGTTATTTCGCGAGTAGATGTCCCGGGATTCAAGCAATCATTCTTTCTATCGGAACCTTCGAGACAGTCGAAGTCTGACCATCCCATCTTCATCTATCGGCTCAGGAGCATTAACAGGTACGGGCGGTCATGTCACTACTTCTTGAATCTCTTCCACCTGGATAAAGTCCGGCACCGTCCCGTAAGTAAGACAAATGTTCATATCGGGGAAGGCCAAGAGAGTAGAAGTCTAGAACCGTCACTCATTAAGCATTGGGCAGTTGGAGATGTAGTAGGGCTCATCGGTCTTCATTCGATAGGCCATGCATCGGGGGGTCGAACTTCCATTCTCTTGGGCCTGGGTTCCTCGAAGGCTTCTTATCGTTCCGCTTCTCCTACTGGTCTGGTGGTTGAGATGCCAAGGCCCGCTGGTGAAGGGAATTCATTTGCTGTTGTGGAGTCAAGAGGTCGCTGTTGATGCTGCGAGCTTCCATCGGTGCTGGAGGAACAGAAAGACCTGGTTTTGGTTCACTCGTTCTTGGCGCTAGGGCTTGGTCTTATTTCCACTTCTTTTCTTTGGCACCCTTACCCATTGGTTCCGCTTCACCGGCAGTTGCCTGCTAATGGAGACGGCAGGCCCGGGTTGGGTGGGAATAAGAAAAGCACTGGAACAAGAGAGAAGCTAAGTCCCTTCCAGTTTGATAAATATCCACAGTCCCTAGATTCATTAGTGAAGAGCCCCCTTCTTGCTTGTGCTTCCCTGGTCTATGTTTGTTTAAGTGTTGGTCTGCTCTTCCTCTGTCCAGTGGGTATGCGTGCTTTGTTCTCCCATATGCTGTGCTCAAGTTCTCATTCAGGGGCTGTGCCAACCTTGATTTAGCAGAGCGATCAGTGAGACTAGGTGGGGTTCTCCCTGAACCAGCCAAGTACTTGGAACCCAGCTCATTAGTAAAAAGATAGCTCCGCGCATCAATATGTAACTGGGGCATCAAAGCAATCTTCTAAACCGACTTCGCACTCTCTCTCCAGCCGGGGAAGGTCAATCAATAGCATCGACTGGCACCGACTGAACGGGAAATGCCCCTCCGAGTGATGAACCGTGATTGTCTAGCTGTACGGAATCCCTGGGGAGTGAAGGGATAGGTGGAACAGGAGGGGGTGGAAGAACTACTGAAAGTAATCCATAAGATTCAATACCTTTCCGGCTATACGGAATGAATCATCAGAGGAAGCAAAGCAACCTCCAATCGGAATACTTGCTTTTCCATAGGGATTGCATGCCCATTTTTGGGATTAATCACTTCACGGGAGAGAACACGAGGGATGAGCGACGATCGACCTACCTAAGTTTGTACTAGTCATCATCGGTTTACCCGCTTGCTGAAACCTCCCTCCATAGCCGATTGAATGGTTGGATAGCCACTCAACTGTTCACTAAACTTCCTGTATCCCACTCCCCTCCCTATCTCTCTCGACCCATTCACCGGGGGCTGGAATGCCTCCATTCCCGTCCCATCCTTTATGATCTCTGGGCCTTCCCGCTATGAGATATTTCCAGTGCAGAAGCATATTCATGCAGAATACTCAGCCACTTTTTCCCCTTGGGCAGGAAAGGCATTCTCAGAGCTAGAACGAAGGGGAAAGAAAAGAACCTTGACTGACCTTGAACACAGAAATGAGCTACTCATCTTATTTATTCAATACTGGATCGTGAGCTACCGTTCTAAAAGAAGTTCATTCCAGGCCAGGGCAGCTAAGCTTGCCTTAACGGGAATTGATGAGAATGATGGATTTTGGGATAAGACTTACGCATCTTCCTCTGGACGTTCGGTTCGAGCTATTTCATAAATGGGTTCTTCTCCTGCTAAAATGTATACTCTTTCTTTTAGTCTCGACTGTCTCCACCCTCAGAGTCCCATCCAAGCATATCTACGAGACCTGCGGATACCCCTTCATCTTTCGACTGAGCAATAAAAGAATGGGTTAAAGCTGATTGAAAGCATTGATTTGACCGTACCTCTTTGATTGCTTATTCTTCTCATGTCTTTGACCTTTCACCCTATATTTTAGGCTGAAATCCTCCGGTTCATTGAGACATCGAAACCATACTTGATAGGATCGAGGAGTGTGTAAGCCGTTAGATAGCATACTGCCTTTCTTACCTATTTAACTAGCTATCTATTCGACCTTGGACGCTACTAAAAGGGCCAAAGCTTGTCAATGGACGGGAATGACTAAACAAACCTTCCCCAGAGAGCTGAAATAACCAACAACATATAGAAGGAAGTCGTCACTACCATCCTAGGATAGACTCATCAACAGTTGACTCAGCACCTCCCAACTGGTGGTCCAATCCTAACCAACCCAATTCACTAAGTAGCGGGAACTCCCTGATTAGGAGCTTTAGAGACCGGGACATACTTTCCTTTACAAAAACTTTTTTTTTCAAGATCGAGGTCTAATTCCAACCCCAACTCTAACTGGGCTGTGCATTCCTTTCGACTGCCTAATCTTCCTAAAGTCACTACCTCCCCTTTGTACTCTTCATTCAATAGAAAGGGGAAGGGCGGAGTTGCTTCTGCTGGGAAGCCCTTTCGACCTAAACCAGGCTCTTCAATAGCAATAGGTTGAGTGACCATCTCGGAGGGCCAGAGAAAGGTTATGGAATAGAGGCGATAGTGAGCCCCGAAGAGTGATTTTCTATTATTCCCGTGACTCGCTACGTATTCCTTTCTCTGGGCAAGCTCCATCGAACCTCTCTCTTCACATGGTCAGGAAGTGGATTCGTTCTTCTGTACGTTGGTAGTCTTGTTCTTTCTGCCTTTCATAAAATTCCCCCTGCTTTGCTTCAGCTGCTTTTGTTTGCGCATTGTGTGTGTACTTTTAGTGTCATCACCCTCTTTCATATCATATCTGATATCGCGATGTCATACATTCACATTCATCCATATGGTAGGTTCAGAGAGTATTATGCCATAGAATCGGAATCTAGTTCATCTTTCCTTACTAAGCTTGAAGTCAAGTAAGCACGGATTCCCCCTATTGCTCTTATCTATGTTCATACCATCTATTCTCCGAAGCATAGATTTGTAGCCCCAACTAACTTAAAAGGAACTGGCATTTTCGGTCAACTCGGGGTCCTCTACAACATCGAATTCCGCGGCATCGGGGGTTACCACAGAATGGGATGTTGTCGCTTACTAGGATGTTTTATCCTAATCGTCTATCGAGTTTCGAGCTAGTGATCACTCATTTCTTTGGCAGAAGCTTTACTCTAGAATGCAGTATCCGGGATTTTCAAAGGATACCGCTAACGGCCCTCCCGGAGACGGCAAATCCATAGAAAGTTCTAGGCCGGGTTGGCATCAATGTTAGCAGATCGACTCAAAAGAATGCCGGGGAGTTGGAGAAGATTGAGTGAGTGCGATAAGAATCAGAGTAAGGGCGGGGGAGAGCCCCAAAGTCAGTGGAGTGAATGGGACGACTCCGCCTTCACTAAAGAGGAAGCAAGTAGGGCTGTGAGGTTGGAGCCTAGACACAAGAATAGTAAGCATCTTCCATCAGCTTGGACAAGGCAATTGGAAGAAATTCCCCACAAAGCGAGTCAGAAGTGATATGTGTTTTCCTTCGATAAAGCACTGCTAAAAGAATAGCTCAGGCAAGGATAATCTTTCTCTCCTCTGCGGGATGACTTTCACCAGCCCAGACAAGGAGAGAAGAAAAAGAAGAGAGAAAGACCACTACTGTACTAACCAATTCCCACCCCTGCCTACCCATCTCTTTCCAAATTTCTCGAGAGAATGACCTAGGCATGTCGATGGAATAAGCCGACGACCTCTCTCTACGGCTCCTAGCCAAGACTAAGGCTCGACCTTGCTAGCCCAATGGTGCCTATGATCAGTCTCAGTTGGAACTGATTGGAGCACTAGTAAGGAGTGCAGCACACCTTGGTGGCCCAAGAACTAGGAATGAGAATCCCTGTATTAAATAAAACAAAGGTTGGGCTATTCTGTTTATTGAGTTTATTGAAAGAGAAATCCGATGTTGACACAGAAATCTTATATGGCAAAGATGGCGTCTACCTTGCTTTCACGGATTGCTCAATCATCCAAAAAATTGTACTCAATGGATCTTCGCTCATCCAAACAAGAAGTGGCTCCGAATGGCACGCTGACGGCTCACCTTCCTCCACTATACATGAATGGTCACTCAATTGGATATGTAACGCGTAACAAGAATGACAAGCGCGATAGCACGAATAACAGGTGGAAAAGGAAAACGCTCGATCCATGGAGTCCGTCATCGGATCTCCCCATTGACGGATAGAGTTGAAGAATCAATTAGCCCGGGATTTAATATTTAGATCTTCAACTACTTCCGAGAGGGTCTCATGCGGAGATACGAGTAGAATACATAGGGGTATAGTCCGGGTAAACCAAATCAGATTTTGACGTATACCCTTTATTGGAAATCTACAAAGTAGCAATCCTGACTGCGAGAGCAGCCCTTGAACCATGGGATGGGCTAACTTCCCAAATGGCTGAAAACCACTTTCCTTTTTTTACACTAAACCCCTATTGAAACCGTACTCCCCTCTTCCTTTGCTTCCTTCTATAGAGATCTCTTTCAACCTGGACTGATCGGAGCAAGAAGCAAGTCCTACCCCCGAGGTGCCTTAGCTAGCTTTCTGACTCGATCAGCTCATATGCTTTTTTAGAGGAATTAGCATCTTTCCCACCCTAGCCATGGGGTCTGACTCAACCGTAATCCTTGCTTTCCCAAACGTCAGCTAACCAAATGGGGCTGACTTCTGATATAGATATCTCTATTATAAAAACATTGATTGACGCTTTTTCCCAGAGGGAAGGCCCGGGGGGAATGTTCCCATAATCCTACTTTTGTCTGCCTTCCTTCTTGCCTTGGTGCTTTGCTTTGCCCCTTGCCAATTTGTGAACTTCTTTCTACTTTGCAAGACTAGCCACTATTATAGAAAGGAAAAACCTGACGCCTAGGTTCTTCCCTGGCTTGCGCATTCAACTCATATCGATTTCTTACAAGATCGGCTTATAGAGATTGAGAATAATTTCTTCTAGCTTGAACCAAAGGGGAACTAGTTAAGTTCTCCAAGTTTGCCCCTAACGCTCTCTCTCAATTTCTTCGTCAACGCTTGAACCCAGGCTTTCTTCCCTCTACATACACATGTAACCTGAATGCGGATATCCCCTTCCTTTACTTCAAGTATGTGTGGGTGATTTTTTTTCCTCAGGTCAGGAAACCATACATAATGTTAAAAGTACATAACACATAAGTTAGCCCTTTAGAGTCAAACCAGTACTTTTTCAATTGTTCCTTTTAATCGTAATCAAAGATGTTTTCTTGGTTATCCTTTCTTTTCTGAACAAATCGAAGAACCTAATGGATCCTTGGTTGCTACGAAAGAAAGATATCGGCTTTGCGTTTCGGAAGGGCCCTGAAAACAAAGAAAAATTTGCTTTTTTTAGTTAGCCCTGTCTTGATTTTTTCTTTCTATAAAGGAAGAAGAGAAGACGTAATCGCAGTCAAGAAGCTCTTGACGGTTACCCGCCAGTTGCTATTGAATCATCTCCTGGCGCTCTATCCGTCACAGCCATAGTTTCCATCTACATCGGATTATACATGAAAAGAATGTCTTTGACTTCAAGCCACTCAAGTTATCTGTTGATATTCTGCGACAAATGAAACGATCCGAGAAATCCGTTTTTTTTAGTGGATTGCTTCCTATTGTCTAGGGTTTCCCGATTACTTATTATTCTATCCTATCTCCAGACATTCTCTCTGACTGATTCTTCTCTATTATCTTTTAATGTCGATGTTCGAACGATGTGTGTGAAGCATATGCTATTTTATCACAGGGGGAATGAATTGGAAGATTTCTCTTCTAGTTCTGGGTAAACCCTCAGTGCGAATTTATGGTGCCACCTACTCTTCCCTTTAAGGGAAAGGACTACTCTTTGAATGGGATAAAGCTTGCCAGAATGCTTTCGACAGCATCAAAGCATATCTGATGAAAAAACCCCCAGTCCTTATGAGCCCGAACGGACAGTCCGATCCGAAGAAAGCCGGAATCGGCATAGTCTTCCTGACACTGGACAAAGCCTTTTTTCCCTACTCCTTTGCTTTGACAGAAGAATGCTTCAATAACGAGGTCGAATATGAGTCCGTGATCGCAGAACTTGAGTTAGCCTTACAGATCCCGATTGAAGAACTGACAATATACGGGGACTCGGAATTGATCGTAAGACAACTCCGAGGATAATATGTGGTGAGAAAAGAAAAGTCAGTCTCGTACCCTACCATAGAAGGGCAGACTACAACATGTCCCAATTCCTGAGGGTTAATATCTTCTACGTTCGGAGAGGGGTGAACGCTCAAGCAGACTCGCTCGCAAGCTTGGCAGCTTCTTTGATTCTCCCGTCTGAAAAGACTGTGACTATCATGAGCAGGGAACGAAGGGTCTTGCCAACCCCTACGCGAAATCACCCAGGCGGAGCCAGCCTTGGTCACTGAATCCTAATCTGACTCCCGGAGGTCACTTGGTCTGGGATCGACAACGGTCTTAGTTCTTTACCTTAAACCTGCTACGTCATCGCCTTGGCCTTTCTCCGGGCGAGCAAAAAGCATTTCCCTTGCTTGGGGTTATAAAAGACTGGCCAGCCGACGGGGGATTCCCTTGGTTAGGTACTTGACTAGTTTTAGGATTCCCCTCTCGAAAGATAAAGAAGTGGTCACAAACAGAATTGCTTTCTCGAGTTGCCGAAGCTTCTCTCCACTCTTGCTGCTTTCTTTGCTTCTGTTGAATGGTTGAGGGCGATTACAGTCTCTTGATCCTCTATCCCTACTTGGTCATTTAGCTACGAGAATAAGTCATCTCCTTTGATCCCGCTCGAGTGGGAATATAGGAAGCTAGGTGAATACCCCGGTGAGCCCCTTCTTTAATCCGACCCTGAAAGGGATTGAACTCTTTCACCTCTTAAACTCGTTCAAGCGGCATTCATCTTAGCAAGACTCTTCTTATATTCAGTCTTCAGACTCCCGTTCGACATAACTACACTATCTGGAATTCTCCTATATCAGGGAGTGGCCTTTAGGCTCTGATCCCTCTGCCCTTTCGACCCCCGTTGAAGCCATTCCCTCTGCTCCCGATGAATGAGTCACTACAGACTGAAGATGTAGCTACCAGTTCCTTGCTTCTCCACTGTTCTGGCTAATCCATGAGATCAGGGCTACCTGCCATAGCAGTGAATCCTGACCATGAGGCGGTGGAACTCGTTGCCTATGGCGACGTATATAAAGAGGTGTCCGGTTCAGAAGTGGAGACCGAATCAATTCAATTAGATGGAGCAGCTCTTCTCACTTTTATTCCATTCCGGAAAGCGACGAAAGCAAGCTTCAGTGCTAGTACCGCCAAGCCAAGGCCTTCCAAGGAGTAACTTTTTTGAAGTGAGGTTTTCTATTTGAATGGAAGGTGGTACTGAGGATCAAAGGTACAACATAACATCGGCAGCCTGCCTCTTGCTGGCCTTCTCGAGTTATCATAAGCGGTGATGTAATGTACACGGGAGAAGGAGCCAGAGAGTCCTCAGAAATGTCAAGGATTGCAGGCTAGATTCAAGGTATGCCCAAAGGTATGCCAGTTGATTGATTCTACTCCACTTTTCAAGATTGGGTGAGTGTTCAGTGTACTTTAGTAATAGTATGAAGGATCTAGTGAGCGTACTGTCTGACCTGTCCACTCAAGGCGTTGCAAGCAAATGGGTTTTGAAAAGCGCTAGAAATCGTGGTCAACAATTTGGAGAGTTTGCTTTTACACAGAAACGAAGACTTTCGAGAAGAAATATTGGACCGGGAAGAGGGGAAAAGTCAAGTCAAGTCAAGTCTAAGCGCATATGGCACGAAAAGGAAATCCGATTTCGGTAAGAATGGATCTGAATCGTAGTTCAGATTCAAGTTGGTTTAGTGATTATTATTATGGTAAATTAGTGTATCAAGATGTCAATCTGAGATCTTATTTTGGTTCGATACGTCCACCTACGAGACTCACCTTTGGCTTTCGTCTTGGTAGGTGTATTATTCTACATTTTCCCAAAAGAACATTCATTCATTTCTTTCTTCCCCGTCGACGACTGAAACGACGCGAAAAAACCAGACCCGGAAAGGAGAAGGGCCGGTGGTGGACATTCGGGAAAGTCGGGCCGATCGGGTGTCTTCATTCAAGCGACGATACAGAAGAAGAACGAAACGAAGTGAAAGGCTGGGGGGCAAGGAAAAGAGTCGAGTCGATCAGGCTCGACGACCGGGAGAAGCAAAACGAAATCAGGATTTGGCCGAAAAAAAAGCAACGCTATGGATACCATGACCGACCACCATCGATAAAGAAGAATCTTTCTAAATTACTTCGGGTCAGCGGGGCTTTCAAGCATCCGAAATACGCCGGGGTTCTAAATGACATAGCGTTCCTGATAGAAAATGACAACTTCTTCAGAAAAACGAAGTTATTCAAGTTCTTTTTTCCAAAGAAGTCCCGCTCCGGCGGCCGGACGAGTCATCTACTTAAAAGGACCCTCCCTGCAGTGCGCCCCTCCTTGAATTATTCGGTCATGCAATACTTATTGAATACAAAGAACAAAATGAATTTCGACCCCGTCGTAGTTCTCAATCATTTCGTGAAACCGGGCGTGGCTGAACCATCTACGATGGGGGGAGCGAATGCACAGGGAAGAAGCTTAGATAAGAGAATACGTTCTCGCATCGCTTTTTTTGTAGAAAGCTTGACCAGCGAGAAAAAGTGTTTGGCCGAATCCAAAAAGAGGTTGACCCACTTCATTCGCCAAGCGAATGATCTTCGCTTCGCGGGAACAACAAAAACCACCATCTCGCTCTTTCCTTTCTTCGGTGCTACCTTTTTCTTTCTAAGAGATGGGGTTGGGGTGTATAATAACCTTCTTTTTGAGAATGCCCGGGAACAACTCCTAGGTCAATTAAGGATCAAATGTTGGAACCTCATGGGTAAGGATAAGGTAATGGAATTGATAGAGAAATTCATAAACCTAGGTGGGATAGGAGAATTGATAAAGGGAATAGAGATGATGATAGAGATCATACTGAGAAACAGAAGAATTCCGTACGGGTACAACTCTTATTTAAACGAAGTAAAAAAAATGCGATCTTTGTTGTCTAATAGAACAAACACTAATACCTTAATTGAGTCGGTAAAGATCAAATCTGTTTATCAAAGTGCTTCTCCGATTGCTCAAGACATCTCTTTTCAACTGAGGAACAAAACAAGATCATTTCGTTCCATTTTTAGTAAAATAGTGAAGGATATTCCATTAGTAATGAATAAAGGGGTTGAGGGGATCCGTATATGTTGTTCAGGTCGATTAAAAGGCGCAGAAATAGCTAGAACTGAATGCGGAAAGTATGGAAAAACATCTTGTAATGTATTTAACCAGAAAATCGATTATGCTCCTGCGGAAGTATCTACTCGTTACGGAATCTCAGGTGTCAAAGTGTGGATTTCATATAGTAAAAAAAAAGGGGTACGTGCTATATCCGAAACGTACGAAATATAGTAAATATCGTAAAGGCAGATGTAGTAGGGGTTGCAAACCGGACGGTACACAACTTGGTTTTGGAAGATATGGCACTAAAAGTTATAAAGCTGGTCGTCTTTCATATCGAGCCATTGAAGCAGCGCGTCGGGCTACAATCGGACAATTCCATCGTGCTATGAGCGGACAATTCCGAAGAAATGGTAAGATATGGGTAAGAGTTCTCGCGGATCTCCCTATTACCGGGAAACCTACAGAAGTAAGAATGGGAAGAGGAAAAGGAAATCCTACGGGTTGGATTGCTCGTGTGTCCACGGGACAAATCCTATTTGAAATGGATGGTGTGAGTTTGTCAAATGCTCGACAAGCCGCTACATTAGCGGCGCATAAACCATGTTCGTCAACCAAGTTTGTTCAGTGGTCGTAACATAATTGGTTAGTGGAGAGGCCGAAATTCTAAAAAATTAGGCGAAGTGCTTGTTCCTGAATGACAGAAGTGGAAAGACACTAAGGGGGAGGGATATACTCTTTTTCTTTTATTTTTCTTTTTTTTTTTTGTAATCGCCGAAATTGTACGACTTGTTCCAGGCGTACTACCCTCATACGTTTTTGTTTCTTTCCGCCGGCCCGGTTCCAAACCTGCACAAAGAATTCCCTTGTTTCTGCCGGCCCGTGCCCAATACGATGTCCCAAAAACGGAATCTCTGTCTGAGCGAAGCTGCATTTTTCCTGCTTCAAATACAATTCATGCTCACGGGGAGCTTAGCCAGGACTAATCAACAATTTCCACATGCTCTTCAAGGGTCTGGCTGTATACCACGATATCATCGAGGTAAACAACAAGGAAAGGGTCAATGTAGAGCGAAAAACAAAATTCATCAAATTACAGAAAGTGGCAGGTCAGGCCAAAGGGCATAACGCTATACTTAAACGCACCATATCGGGTAACAAACATAGTAGTCTTTGGCTCATCTCCAGCCGCTATTCTGACTTGATAGTACCCGGAGCGTAAGTCCAGCTTAGTGAACCCTTATACTGACTCTCGTGCAATCTATGAATTCGAAAGATAACAACCGCTCCTCACCTACATCCGAAAGTTCGTCGGTGCAGAATATTTACAGAATAATCCTGCTCGAATAGTTCCGATGGCTCTGAAGCCTGCATTGCGTTGAGGAGGAAACAGTAGCAGCACACGTAATAAAGTAATAAATAAGGGCTGTTCGTCCTAACTTGGGACGGGATAGCTCTTGACTGGTTCAAGCAGTTAGCCCCAGTCTCTATCAGAGGGTGGTATGACATTGAAACTGCTTTCAATAACAGGTTCGGGGTCAAACCCGATTCCCCTCACAATGAGGAAGAAAACCCTCCACTTTTACGAGAAGAAGTCCTCAACGCGGACTTTATATAAGTTGTATAGCTTCCTCCGACAACGAGGTGCACAAACGAAAACGAGGAGGATATCATCCAAAAGTTCTGTCAGACCCTAGAAGATGCTGAAGAACTGAGCGCTGCCCTCCCAACCATGCCAATAAACTCTTCCATGCAGTCCAATCTTATCGATAAAAGAGTAGCAGTGGTAGTCCTTGCCGAATACCAGTTTTCAGAATAAAAGACTACCCAAGCCAAATCACCTCGGGCAGAAGGGAAATTGCAACTCAGTCAGAGCCAAATTCGAAAGGATGCTAACAAAGGCCAAAATGAAGGCCGTGTAGTTGGACTCTTATAGGCCTCCTTGAGTAGCCTAAAGTCAAGTCCCATCATTAAGAAACTGGGACG
>JAWDEX010000017.1:596196-607226 GCA_035221805.1 Trichilia hirta
ACATCCCACAGAGCACATATTGAAGTTCATTTCCTAATATAAAGTTTAATTTGTGTTAAACAATCAGCAGACATGCATCTCAGGGAATATACAATTTCCTATAAAAATTAGTGGGTTAAGACCAATCTGCCAATTCGCTGTTTCTGCTTCTAATGTTTCCACTTAAAAGGAAAATGACTAAATTTGTCTCAGATGCCAACAGTATTCCACAACGTGGGTTTAAAACTAGATTTGGAGTGCAAGGCTGAGTTAAGTCAACAGGCCTTATATTCTCAAATTTAATTGACAATAGCAAATGGTAATGAAATGTTTGCCTCAGAGTAAGAAACAATTTTGTGTTTACAAATGAAACAAAAAGAAACAATAAAAAATTATACAACCAAATCAACTATTTCTTTTAGCAATTACTCATATCAATATCCATAATATCTACCATCAAGCTGTGAATCTAATTTGAAATATTTCACAAGAAACTATCATAATGAAATAGAGTAAACTAGAATTAAGATTTAGGCAATAACTTTGTTGAGATTTAGCAGTTGTTCAATAGTCAAATACTTGCTAGTATTTATTGCTTACCATTGATCGATAACGAGAAAGAATATCCAACTCCCATTCCCGCTTTGCTCGGGTAATTGCAACTTGTCTAGGCAGGAACCGTTCAAGAAGAGAAGTCCAATCACTGGAAAGCACCAGCCACAAAAGGTAAAACATAGAAAAGAGAAAAATACTAAATATTCAAAGCTCAATCACTTGAAAATATTTGCTTATGCTAACTACCATGATAAAAAGAAAACAAAAGAAACTAAAAAACTGCAACTTTTCACTTGCAAAAGTGGCAGCCAAATAAAATTAAATAAAAGAAAGTAACAGATCTACTGACGTGCACGACTCAGGACTGCCAACAAACCCAATCTCTACCAAGATTTGCAAAGCAGACAGCTGTGCAGCATCATCCCTTCCAACTGGGTAATTGCCCAATACATAGTCATGTTGCAACTATAAAAATAGAACAGAGTGCAACAAAAACAGTAAATAAAAGGTTAACCTGTGATTCAGAAGAGTGTCACTTATTCTAGAACTTTAAGTTAAATTGCTCCAAAGAAACATTACATACTTGAACATATGATAGCTGCACAAACATCGGATCTGACATAGCCTCATCTGACTCTCGAAAAAGCTTCTTTTTAAATATCAGTTTGCAGTGCAAAATTTCTCCTTTACAACGATCCTTAGCCGCTTTGAATTCCGCCAGCAGATCCCCAATATATTTGTTATCATCAAGCCCAATATACTCCTCTATGTGATAGTACACAGCATATTAGATGACAATTTCAGTAATTTCTCATTTGGGAAGTTCAAGAGAACTCAAGATAAATACCACTGCCATTATCAGATGACTTGGAGCCAGTAACAACTTTATGGCACTCAAAGAGACTGAAGCTCGAGTGAGCTGATAGTTTAATTATCCCAGCAAGCTCCTGAAGCAGATAGGATTTAACTAGTATCAGCAAGGTTTTGAAATCAGAAAACACTGAGGTGGTCCCAAAAATTGAAACAAAAGGAGAATTGGAATAGATAAAACATCTATCAGCTACAGTCAAGATGCACTTAGCATGTCAAAGAAAACAAGTTGTCGTTCTGGATAAACAAACAAACAGAGAGAAACAAACACATGTTAAATGTATCTATTAAATGACTTCCAGGACACAGATAGCATAAGAGCACAACATTCCAGGCATTCCATGTTTTGATAACTTCAGCACATTACAAGCCAAGTCTTGAAACCAAAGAACCCCGCACAAAACAAGATATCGATATAAATGTGAATATCAATATAAACAAACAAAGAGAGAAGCATAACAAGGTCAAAAGGTCAGAAATAATAATTACGAACAATTATATAATAAATCAACAGAAATATTCATGAAACAGAAAGACAGTAGTGTTGTATATCAAAAGGAGAGTACCTCAACAGCATCAGATACGGTTGTTGCCATATCATATGTAATTTCTTCAAATGTTTCATCCAGAAAAAATACTATAGTTGTTAGCTTTCTACCAGTTAGAAGAGCTTCAATCTCTTCACGACCCGGAATTGTATGCCTGGGACCAGCTTTAACTGAACGCTTCAAAGCATTTAAGGTATTTAATGAGAGGATTTGGACCTCAGAATCAGTAGTAGCCCCCTGAGCTACATTGTGAACATACTCAGTTAAATATCCACCCATGTCCTTGCTAGGAGGCATGGAAGATGCACATAAATACATCAGCTCCCATGCTTTAATTAAGTATTGCCTGTAGTAACAGAATCAATAAAGTTACCAAGAATCACATAGGCTAATGCAAAAGCCACTGCTCACACTAGTACAGATCCACATAAAACAATCATGAGAATAAATAGTTGCATTTATGCCCACCTATCAGGGTTTTTCCTAGTTTGCTTTGATATCTGAGCAAAAAGTTCATCTCGCAGCTCTGCACGCTTCAAAGTGTGCTTATATAGTTTTCCAACAAGCTCGATTCGTTCATCTAAGCTTGGTGGGGTTACCCGATCGGATGAATCAACTCCCATGTACTTCAGTATTATCTGAAACAATTTTGTTGCTCTGCTGACAACGTCGCTATTGACTTTAAGTAATGAAGTTGGTATAGGATCCTGTAAAATGGATTAATTTAGTTCTCCATTAGTCCGCTTTAAATGACAGAATTTTTCCAAGAAAAAAGAACTATGTTATTACCTTTTGGAAACAAAGCATATCCTCAAAAGTGAATTTTTCTTGAACTTGAGGTCCTACGGGCCTTTTAGAGAAAAACCCTCGTTTCCCAGCAGACTGAATCTGCTTCTGCATCATCCTCAAAAACCCTTCCACCTGCATAGCATGATAATATAGTGGAAAATTAAATCTTCAATGACCATTTCCCCTAAAACAAACTATAAGCTTAGCTGTCATTCCTGTTACAACCAATGCAGAACCAAACCGAAAAATAAAATTTCAAGACATAAAACAACATAAATGCTCTAGTAATTTCCCACCTGGAATCGATCAATCAAGGGTATTGCACCAGCAAGTTCAGCAGGAATAGCCCCCGAGAGTGTTGTTGGCGTACTGAAAGGAGAAAAAAATAAATTGTTTTAGTAGCTACACATATAAGACTTGGTATGAGAACTTTATTGCTTACACATAGAGCTGTACATAAGTGAAAAGTACATGCTAAGATGATTGATTAAGTATAAACAAATTAATACTTCATATTAGACTTCATCAAATTTAAATTCAGCAGCATGTTAACAACTTTTAACGAAAATTTAAAATACAGGTGGCAAAGCACGTATGACACTATATCAACAAGGTTAAGCACATAAGCGCAGGCTCCCGTTTACAAAGTGAAACTGATATGAGACAGAACCGTCTACAAAATCAAACTGGCATGAGACAGAGACTAACGGTGGAGCGAAATTGGAGCCATCACTGTCATATTCATCCCCGTTTGAAAACGTAGTTGAGCTGTGAAAAGGAGTTTCTTCATTTCCATTGCTAGAGCTAAAAGAAGGCCTAGTAACTCTCGTACTTTGTGCCATTGTCGACTAAACATCAATTATCATATCACTACAATCAGCTTCTCACCACAAAAGTCAGGCTGTCACTACTCTGTGCTCCCTGTATTATGCCATGATAACTGCAAAAGTAGGGTTAATTTACGTCAGATTAGAAGCTTTAGCGCAAGCATTAAATGAATGAAGTCAAAACTTAATTCAAAATTGAAGGAAAATAAACTAAAAATAATAGTAAATCTAAAAGAAAAGCAAGGGACGATTCAGGCAGCAGGGTTGGAGAATGAGAAATCTGAACAATGAGGGACTACAGATCCACCCACCCTAAGGATACATACGTCAAATGATGCGAATAACAGCTAATGAATTTCCTTTCCGAGCTATGAATAGCATAAACAGACCAAAAATACTCGTAGATCGACCTGGAAATTATGTCAATGAACTTCAGATGAGTGAGCAAAAAGATGCCCAATTTCACAACAAGACAAAAATGAATCCTACGATTTGGGGTTCTGGAAAATAGTAAAATGCATCATATTGAAACAGTGGAATGGCCAGTGGCGAATGCCATTTTACCTTTAGCAATACGAAAGAAACGGAGATGAACGAGAGACTCAGAGATCCGAACTCGTACAAGAAGAAGAGATGCTTCTGACACCAAGAACGAACGAAGAAAGAGTAGTACAAGTCACGAGACTATTATAATTCATAAATAGCATATGATGATAGATACTGTTCAAAAAGCTTGGGCTTCTTCCACGCTCCTTTTGAGGAATACTCCCATCAAAATTTTGTTTGGACGTCCGTGGAAGCAGTCGCATTATGCCTGTCAATTTCAACACCTAGACGAAAGTCCTCTTTTCCTGGTAAAAATTCGAAACTACCCCTATTTGTATCGGGCGGCCAATCCATTTTACCCATTTCTGAAGCCACTTTCGAAAAATTTTGGATCTGCTGTAAACATGAGTTCAAAATGTAAATAAGGGAGAGTGGAAAGACCTAACTGATATTTGTCAAATAAAACCTTAATATTATTTACTCAAAAAGGGGTTTGATTGATATTTATCACCACAATTTAAATATAAAAATCCTATAAATGGTTTGTCAATTGCTGTGATTCAATATAAGAGGGTATATATAATAGTTTGTATCTCCTATTTAACTAATTATAAATAATAAATATTACAGTACACAAATAGATGATTGACACGTAATAACATTTGCAAAGTGTATATGAAATGGTGTCAAGGACCAATAAGAAAATGATATATGGTAGAATTTTATTGCCTAATAAAAAAAGTGGTGTAAGCGACTAATCATATATTGACATATAGCATTATAATATTCTTGCTTGAATTTCACCATTTTCAGTAAATTCAATATGTATTGAATTTTGCATCATTAAAAATCTTGTCAGTAAAATTCAATGGGACAAAAATCTTATTGAAAAAAAAAAAAAAAAAAGAGTACAGTATACACTTAACTTTCTCTAATAAAATTCTCTGATTTAAAATGTCATCAATCCTTTAATTTGGGAAGATGATGCATTCTAATATTATATACTAATTTTTTAAAAGTTAATGTAAATAGAGTTTTGGTGAAAAGATTAGTAATATGTTCAGAGAAGCAAATTTATTTGATATCAACCTAGTTACTCCATTAGAGCTCATAAATATAGAAAAATTTAGGCAAAATATACTTAATTCTATTACTTTTAATGTAACATCCTCTAACTTGAGTAATGTAAGCAGTATTATCTTAATAAATTATTATTGGATTTACTAAAGTAAAAGATAAGTTACATGTGCTCTAAATATATTGAATAACAGAACGAAGCCATACACATTTAGAACTTACTTCATGTAAAGCAAGAATCTCAGCATGATTAGAAGAGCTAGCAACAAAAGTTTGTTTCATGGATTGTGAATGTAATTATTGTATTATTATAAGTGAATACATATCCCGTTTGTTATTTAGCTTTATAGGAATCGGAAAGATAACTAGTATCTCCATAATCGATTAAGCTTGAATTTTGTGTTAGTTTATTAGAATAAAATAATCGCAAACTTATCATTCCACGAAGGTAACATAAAATATGTTTTATACCATTCAAATGTCTTTAAGTAGATTTAAAACTAAATCTGGTAAGTAAATTTATCGCAAATACTATATCTGGTCTAGTATATTATGCTAGATATAATAAAGCACTAATAGCATTAAGATATGGTATTTTTGGATCAAGTGTCTCTTTTTTTATCATTTTTAGAATAAAATAAATCCCTTTTAGGCTCAAGAAAACGAACCACCATTGGAGTACTCAATAGATGAAATTTATTCATATTAAAGCATTTTAACATCTTTTTAATATATACAAATTAGTGGACAAATATTTTGTTAAATTTATACTCAACCTTTAGGCCGAGACAATATTTAGTGTTTTCCAAATCTTTTATTTCAAATGCCATTTTCAAACATTTAGTAGTTTTTAGAACTTTTTCAAGAGTTTCAATCATATTCATATCATCGACATATACTGCTACAATGGCAAATTTAGATTCTAATTCCTTTATAAATAAATATAGCATATAAGATTATTAATATATCCTTCTTTTATCAAATATTTGTTTAAGCAATTATACCATATGTGCCCAGACTATTTTAATTTATATATGGATCATTGTTATTTAATCTAGTACAATCTAAGATGTTTTGATTTACATACTTTAGGCATGTTAAATCCTTTAAGAATTTTCTAGTAAATATTTGTGTCAAGTGATCTATATAAATAAGCAATCATTTTGTCCATAAGACGTATTTTAAGTTTTTCAAAAATTGCTAAACTAATTAAAATCAAAACGTAATGATATTCATCACGTAAAAATATGTGTCATCAAAATTAATACCAAGTCTTTCAAAGAAATCTTGAGTATCGAGTCGTGCTTTATATCTTACGACTTTAATATTCCTTTTACATTTTTGTAGAAATACTTATTTATATCCAATGGCTTGATGTCTTCAAGTGTCTGGACCAAAGTTCCAAACACTTCGCGTTTAGCAAGAGAAGTTAATTTTATTTGAATTATTTCTTTTTATTGAGGTTAATCATGCCTTGATCTATATTTATCAACAGTTTATGGTTTGTAATCATCTTTCATAATTTCAGTAGACACAGAATAAAAAAATACATTATCGATAATTATATTAGTATGATCCCACATTATATGCGTATAACTATAATTTGTAGACTTTTTTATTTTTTAATTTTTATACCTTTTTAAGAGCATATATCACTTCAGAGATACTTGTCTTTTTAGGAATCATTAACTATTTAGGAATATTTGTCTTTTCAAGAATATTTAACTCTTTTGAAACTGTAGGTATAGCATTACTATTTTTAATTGCCTGATTTTTCAAATTTTTTTGTGGAATTGTATATTTTGATTCAAGTTGTCTACCACACTTTTAGCATATAATATATTATTCATTTATTACTATTTATTTGAATTATTCTTTAAGAATAATCACCCGAGCTGATATATTAATAGCTGGTACATGTAATTTGGTCACTCATGATGTATCATTAAATGCATTTGGTAATTAATTTATAATTTGTTAAAGTCACACAATTCTTTGCACTTCATTTTTACATTGACTAGTGTGAGTGTTAAAATAAGACAAAGTTATTGTATTTCAAGTAAGCTTAAACCTAACTTTAAAAGGAATTTTTTTTGACTTAATGTTAAAAAATTATCTCATCAAATTGACAATCCGCAAATTATGTGATAAATAAATCACTCATTAAGGGTTCAAGATATCTAAAAATATAAGGTGAATTAAGACCAATATAAACCCCTAAATATCATTGAGTCCCTATTTTAATACTTTATGGAAGTGATATAAGAATATAAACAACAGAACCAATAGTACTTAGATGGGATATATCAGATTAATGACCAATCACAAGTTATAATAGTGAATATTAATGATAAAAATTAAGTCTAAGTTGAATTAATAATGCATCACAGCTTGTCCTCATATGAAAATTAATGATTAAGTACGTAATAAAATAGTTTGAGTAATTACCTAAATTCATTTAGTAAGTGATTTAGCTAATCTATTTTGAGTATGAACTTGTAGGATAGGATGTTCTACATCAATACCTACTTATGTACAGTAATCATCAAATGTTTTAAAAGTAAATTCACCAGTATTATCTAGATGTATAATTTTGATTGGATAATCAAGAAATTGTGCCTTTAACTTGATAATTTATGCAAATAATCTAGCAAATGCTATATTACGCGTAGATAATAAATAAATATATGACCATTGATTAGAGACATTAATTAAAACTATAAAATTAACAAAATTGCCCTACAAATGTTTCTTTGAATTCTTTATAAAAAAAGTTGAAGACTTAAAACCAATTTTAGAGCAGGATAGTTTTACCAATAATTTTTCTTATGATCACATGTCACAAATATTCTTGTTGGACAAAAGAATTTTCTGATTCTTTAATGGATATTTATGAGAATTTTTAATTATTTTACGCGTCATCGTTGATTCTGAATAACCTAACCAGTTATACCATAGCATAAATAAATTTGGGTCATTAAACTTCTGGTTCATTATTGCATAATTTTCAATTGAAATACTCTATCTACTATACATATATTCCCACCATTCTTTTTTAAGAAAAATAATCCATCAAGACTCATTTTCTTTTATTAAATATAAAAGGTTCATATTAAATAAAAAAATACATATCATATGATTACAAAAGTACCAAACTAGAAGAAGAAATACAACAATAATAACAATAACAAAAAGAAGACAATAATAGTAAATTTAGCTAATTTTAATTAGTGTAAACATTTTCATCACTAATTAAATGTTCAATATTCCCATCTTTATCTACAAAAAAAGTCTGATACATTAAGATGAGTAAGATCTATAGGATCTAAATCATCGATAAAATTTTTCTCTACTTTATTTTTCTTATCCTTTTTCAGTGCCCTACTTGTTCATGATCAATGCCCTTTTTCTCTACATCTTTTACATAGCTCATCAAAAAATTTTCTAAACTTATTATTGAGATCTGATCTTTCATAAACATTTCACTTTTGGTAGTTATATTTATTTTTATTATTTTACCATCCTAAAAATTTACGACCATTATGGAGATGATAACCATACCCTTTCTTAAAAATTCTATCATCTCCATAATTATTAGTGGTATTAACATTCACTTTTAGGAATGGCCTAGGTCTAATTAGACACTTTTTATAATTTTTTTAATAGAGTTTATTATTTTATTCAGTTAGTAAAAGACGGAAAATAAGTCAAGAGTACTTTTGAATCTTACATTCTCAATATTAGTACTGCAGAACTATATTACTTGCATGAAACATGAAAAATATCTTCTCCAATATGCTTTGTTTAGATATTTTTTCATCGCACAATTTTAATTGTGAGACAATACGAAATAGAGTAGAATTATACTCAACAATAATTTTGTAATTTTATAAGCTCAAATTCATAAACTCATCTTTTGCTTTAATTAAAAAATATTTTTCTGGTGATTAAATCTCTCTTTTAAACTTTTTCACAAATTCAAAGAATCCTCAACAGTGAGATATTAAACTTTTAGGTGCCCATATAAATAATGGTGTAAAAAAATCATAGTATTCAATCAATCTTATAGGATGATCGATTTTCTTTCTTGATAATATTTGTCAATCTAAGGGCATATAAATGTATTCTTGCATTTAGGACACAAGAAAAATAGTTAATTTTGATAATATCAAGAGTAGAAATTTTTAAATTTTTAAGACTTGCCATTTCAATCAAGCTATTTAAAAATAAAAAAATTAATGATATAAAAATTAAATATATATCACACAGAAAATAAAGTATAATAAATTTTATGCATATAATTGGAACCTTAGGCTTACATATATGACTTTTCATATATCTAAAACTTTAAACTTTAATCTAATGATTATATATAATTTTAGGTTCTAATTATATCAAAATTTTATATTTTTATGTATTTGTAATTTCAAATTCATATTTTATTTTCTAATTTATTTTTAAAATTTCAGGTTCTGATTAATTATATCAAACTTTAGGCTTGATATATAATAGAAAAATAATAAAATAGCAAAGATAATAATAGAGACAATAAATATAATATTATTGAAATTTAAATGCACATATATTAGAAATTTTGAATTCATATAAAATTTTATTGTTATTTAGGATTTCAAGCCTGATGAGATTAGTTTCAGAATTTTTAAGTTCTAATTACCTCTCTCTTATTATTAAATAAATAGTGCATATTATTCTTATTTTTTGATATAGAAGATCCATTTTGATGGCAACCACAGAACACACTTATAAAGATAATTGCATAAAATAAGAGTAATATAATTGTAAAAATAAGCACAGTATAATATAAAAATATTGAATTAAAAATATAAGTAAATTACTTGACATATCGAGATCGTGCTAATAACATGTTATAAATATTAACTCAGATATAAATAAGAGAGAGTTGAAAAACCTAATTAATATTTGTCAAATAAGAATTTAATTGGTATTTATCGAAGGAGGGGTTTGACTGATATTTTCAACAAAATTCAAATCCAAAAACCGAATAAATGGCTTCTCAATTATTATCATTCAATATAAGGAGGTGTTTATATATAGTAGTTTGCACCTCTCATTCATTTAAATTATAAATAGATAAGTGTTAAAATATATTAATAGATGATTCATACATGGTTACACTTACAAAGTGTATATGAAGTAGTGTTACAAACTAATAAGAAGATGATACATTGTAGAATTTTATGGGCTAATAGAAAACAGTGATAAAAGCCACTAATCATATTTTGACACATGATATTATTATATAATCAGTTAAAATCTTTTTTGGGGGCTAATTTTCACTAACCCATCTTTGATAATTACAATTATTATTAATTATTCATTTCATTTGCTTGGAAAATTACAATATATATATATATATAGCTTGGACCATTAAATTTTCTCACTAATATTAATATTATAAGACAGGTCTTATAACTATTGTTTTAATAGCTCATATATATCGGGTTGTTCTTGTGCATCAATACGTTAGATTTTTATTCAATATGTCTATCACATATATAAATAACTGTGTGCTATATGTTATCATAAATATTAATTTAATTAAAATAATAAAATAAAAATAACAAAATTTGGGGTTAATGCACAATATGTAGAGATTAAAATATTTTTTAATTTCATAAATTAATTAAAATAAAAATAAAAAATCAAATAATTATCCTAATAAAAAATATAACAGTAAATTATATTAAATATATCAGATTATGATCCCGAGTGCAAGAAAAAAAATTTTATGAAAATTTTTGTATATTTAATATTTTAAAAAAATAATAATAATAAGATTCAAGAATCAAATTTATCC
>JAWDEX010000017.1:611131-625039 GCA_035221805.1 Trichilia hirta
TTGATTTCATCCATGTATCTTAGCCATAGTTGTATCACATTATTGTAAATTAGTATATCATATTTATTAGATAAATATGACATTAAAATAATTAGAAAAAAATAAAAAAATATAAAAGGGTGGATATTTTTTATTTTACATAATTTTTGAAAAGGAAATATTGATTTTTCATATATCTCTCAAGTTATTTCGTCCAAGGTATAGAAAAAGCAAAGAGTATGATGTCAAGTAGGGAGAACTTATGTTTTTAAGCTTATTCTTCATCAAAAAGAAAACACGCATCTATTCTTCTAAAAGTTCTAAGGTAATTTATTATAATTTTCATTGTTTTTCATGTAATTAGTCTAGAGTTTTTGTGTCAAAAATTTACATTTAAAGTATGATTTAAGCCATAGAATCTTCAATGTATTATTTATATCGAGATACAAATGACTATAAAATAGGATTTGTTGACTCGATATAAAGAATTTCAAGGTTCCATTAATTCAATCCAAATTTAATTTTCCAGTCGAATATTAGTATATGGATGAAACTTAAATACCCGTAGCTAAGGATAAAATAAGTCATATGCAGAGTTTTTAGTGATAAGTTCAATGCATATCGACTGATGGTCTATATATAACTGAGTTTAGGATTTCAACATCTGTAAGCTTTAAATTAGTTGAATTACATGAATGAAAAGAGATTATCCACACAAAACGTAAAATTAGATATAAAAGGTTTAATAAAAAAATTTTTTATTATAGTTTAAAGATTATATCATATTATTAAATGTTAATTGTAATCGTTAAGTACTCGAATGGTTCGAAACAAATTTGATGAGATCAATTTTGACTCACAGTTAATACTATAATAAATTCGAGATGTCATAACTAATAATTTATGTTCTTTTTTTTCTTTTGAGAGAGAATAAATATTATTTGTAAGAGATTTAGCACTCTCAAAAATAATATTAAGATAAAAGATGCAAATATTTTACATGTTAAATAATTTAGCAAACTCAAGAACTTATTAAATTAATTCAAATATAATTTAGAGTAAATTATAATATTTTATTAATATTTAAATATTAAAATAAAATTAAAATATATTTAATTAAAGCAAATTTGACTAGTTTAAGAATATGTTTGTCATTAAAAGATTTAATGAAAATAAACTTATTATTTTATATTTTATTGTTACAAAGTTTATAGAATAAATTTTGGAACTTATTTATCATTGGCTAAAAGACCAAAGAACATTTAAATAAATAATGCAAATAATATAAACAGGGATCAATTTTTAATTTATAGAATTGATCCAATTTATTAAAAGTTAAAAATGTTTCAAGCTCCTAGTCTTTTTTCATAATTAGCCAAACAAAAATCATTACATAAAGTTTTGATTTTCTAGAGATCTCATATTTTTTAGGTTAATTTCATCTTTATGACGTTAAAAATTAACTTAATTTTAATTTAATTTAATTAATTTAATGATTAAAATCTTAATTGAATATTTATATTTTATAAATCTTAATTGCATGCTATTTTCTTAATCATCCTTTCGTTATGGGCCATTGCAGTCCTTAATAGCTGACAATAGATATCACTTGTTTTTGCTCATACACCCATGCACGTACTTGTTGTATATAACCAAGTTTCAACATTTTTATTGACGCTCTTTTAAATATTTCGTTAAACTCCTTTCTTGCACACTACTAAACGCCATATAACTTAACCTATTTAGTTTTATTTCTCCCTATAATTAGAAATAAATTCCATAAATTCATCAATTAAGCAAAACATCGACTTAAAAAAAATAATTTTGCAATAATTTTAAGTCAAAATATATGGCAATTACACAATCTAAATTCGAATTAAAACACTTAGATTACATACTTTAAACTTTAAAGATAAAGGTGATCAGAATGTGATTGAAAAAAAGAGATGGCTGAACGTTGGTTGTCAGACGAATGCTAACCGAAGTTGCTTAATTTGATTATAATGTTGCTAAAAGAAGAAAAGTGTTGTAAATTTCTTACGCTAAAATAAGAAAAAGAGAAAATAAGGCTATTTTGGTTTAAATTAAAAAAATTAGGAGTATTCTTTTTAAAATGAGTGAATTTGGCTAAAAAAGGAGATGTGAAATTATTGCTAAACAATAATTGAGCCTTTAATTTTGGCTAAAACGTCCTATTTTCTTTTATTCATCATGTGACTTTGGTTTCCCTTGTACAGATAAGATAACCAATGATAATCAAAATTAATTAATTAATTATCAAACTGGACAAAGTTACCATGCACATGGGCAGGGCGAAACATTAATTCGAAAAAATTATTATATAATCTTCTGAAAAAAAATATATTTGCACAATGAAAGCAATGGATTATTTTGTTCTTAGTCAAATTAAGTTGACTGAGAAATGGGCCTTAAAATACATATATTACGGGTATTAGCCCAAAACGATGACCAGACCGGATGGGTTTTCCAGTCGGATTATCATTACTCTCTTAGTGAAAGACAGCGCTCGTCTTGGACTTCAGGCCTAGTCTAGGCATATTATCAAATTTCCATTCCTCCATTAATAATAATTTCTAATAAATATAAGACGGCGAAAGATCTTGCCCTTCTTGGGGACTGAGAGGGTAATGTTTTTATCTTCGCTTTCAAATTTTGATTGTTCTATTATTTCGTGTTTTTGTGCTTTACTTGTTGACAAATTGGTAGGTTTCTTCCGTTCCATTAGGAATGGAAATCTGGGAAATTATGCAAATTTAGGGTTCTTTCTTCTCCTGTTGAAGCGAAAGCATACTAATTTGACGATTTAACTTTTATTTACACAACATGAAAATTATTAGGTGATACTCTGTTATTTCTTAGATCAAGCAATCTAATTGCTGATTGAGATCTATTCACCCCAACACTTGTAGTATGTAATTTAAATCAGAGCATGTGAATTAGAGCATATTTGTGATGGAGGTGCTGTGGCCAGACAGTAATTATTTGCAAAACATTGTTGATCATTGATCCGTTCAAACGGGAAATATGCTTCTGTATGCTCAATTGTCTGTGTTATTTGAGTTGAATCTGGAGATTATTTCTTGTGTAAGTGGTAACATTATTTAGGAGTGTTTATGTTTCTTAAGGAATAGCGTATGAACTGCATAATACCTGCATATTTATACAGTTATGCTTATGCATCTTACTGGAATATATGTCCTCCTACAATCATCAAACTATTATGATTTTTTTAAACTTAGCCAAATGGATAAGAAAGCCGCTATTTTTTTAATTTTTAACTTTCAAATATAATTTGACCTTTCATGCTTTCTGCTTCTTATGTTTATGTTTTTGAAACTATTTAATGGAATCAGCTTGTACAGTGAGTTATGCAAGATCCAAGGGAGCCATCGTCTGAGGAAATTTCGAATATGAAGCAGCGTAAAAAGAAAATGCCATCCCAAAAAGTTGCCTCACTTCAGTATCAAGGAAATCAAATTGAAGAGTTCCAGAATGTACAGATGCCCTTACCATTAGGAATAGGGCCAGTGCTGAAGGCCTCCAAAAAGAATTTGAAAAAGGAAGTCTCGCCATTATTCCAGCAACCAGAGCGATCAAACTCAGAGTCATTGCAAGCCTCATCTACATCTGAAAATGATTACCGGGCATTAAGAAGGAAATATCTACTTCTGGAAGAAGAAAGCTTTACGTTGGGGAAGGAGTTGAGAGAGGTAGAAGATGAAGTCAAGACTCTTGAAGATGAGAAGCTCACCCTCTTGGATCAACTTGTGGTGTTAGAAGGCCTGATTGATCCTTCTGAAATGCAGTCTCAGGAGGAGCTTCAATATCCTTAAGCCTTAACTCTTTTACCTCACTAGAGTTTTTGGGTATTGTATATTATTTTGTTTAGATACCTCTAAAGATCAATAGCAGAAAAGTTTTAAATCTGGATGAGTTTTGATGGTGCTGGCAGCTATCAGCTACTTTCAAAAGTTTGAAAATGGAAAATCAGTAACTTGTTAGTATAGGTATTGTTGTGAATATGTTTTATGCTTTCAGATCAGCATTGCTTATGACATTGATGCTAAAATAGCTATAAATTCTTAGTTGCCGTGCTTTTAAAACACAAGGGAACACATCAATCCCAAAATAAGCTGGAGTAACCTTGGCTGATATTCCTTCATTGGGAGCGCAACTCGAAAGTAAAATTTATTTGATTTCGTCTGTAGTATCATTCTCATGAATGTGGCATGCTAATAAGACTCTTCAAGACTCCTGCAAACAGCAAAGGTGAAGATGGGATGGATGGTTTCTTATGTGCCCAAATAGTGAGGTTTCTCATAGTCCAATTATGCTTCGGTAAATTTAAACAAGTAAAATGAAAAGCATTAAAAGGACTTTATTGATAAAGACAGAAATGAGAAAGGGGAAAAACAGTAATCATTTAATTCATATACTAGCATTGTATGTTGCTGATAGATGATTTAAAACCAGGCTCGAAGTATGTGACTCTTGATAAACACGGCTCTTTCTTGAACTTTATGTTACTCTGCATCCAGATAGGTATATGTTGTTATATCCGTAATCATCTCCAAGTTTTTAAGCTAGTAGTAAGTACTTATACGCCTCTCTATCTCATCAAACCCATGTTGGAACGTTCAACCCGGACAATAAGAGGGCTGGTAACCCCAAATTTTTCATTCTTCCATGACAAGGACCCAAATCCATAGCCCTTTGATGGAGCAGTAAACTTGAAATGCACGGTAAAATTGATCTTTTGGCCGTAGCTGTTGAAGATTAATCGTTCTGGCACAACAGTAACATTCGTTCCAGCAGGCGGAGATACTACAGCTATATAAACACTTCTTGCTTCTCCGACATTTGTGACAGTTCGAGACACAGAGAAATTATCTTTGAGATTGGGTACTGTGATGGATGGATAATTCAGGTCCGAAGCTGTTGGGAATTTCTGATTACATGTGCTGTTGTCTCTTGTGACCAGATGGAGTGACTTCTCATCATAACCAATTGAGCATAGAAAAACTTTATAATCTATTGGCTTCACATCATAGATGAGACCTGGATCAAGGGCATTTCTTGGATTGACAAATCCTGAACCATAATCGAAAGCATCACCCGTTCTTCCTTTAGGATCTACTATGATTGGTCTGTGGTTCTTGTCGAGGGCAGTAGCTGCATTTTTCATTTGAAATAAACTCAATCATAGTTCTTGAAAAAAAGTTAAAATCTAATGATAAAATAATCCCAAGAAAAGAGACTCCAAGATTCAACATGGTTTGATTTAGATTTCTTTTTCATCACTGAAAATAGAGAAGGTAAATAACATTTTGCAACTCCTTGACATATAAATGAAGATTGTTGGGCAATGATTAATTATCAGATGGCTTTGTCAAACCAATTAGTAGAAGGTGGTCTAGAACCACCCTCCCCACCACCCAATTCAAAGATGAGAAAAAATGAATGCTGGAGTGTCAAATAAAATCGCAAGTCAACTTAATAAAGCTTTCTAATAATAAAAAGAACGGTTTAGAACTTTAAACATACCAGTTGTCATGATTGCCGATTTGATAGCAGCCGGGGACCATGATGGATGAACAGCTTTGATCAAGCTTGCAATCCCTGTTACATGGGGACATGCCATGGAAGTTCCAGAAAGAATGTTGAATTGAATTTTGTCAACTGCTGGTGACCAGGCTGCAAGAATGTTCAACCCAGGAGCAGTGACATCAGGCTGCAAAGTGCATAGAAAATTATCAGGTATATAAATAAAGCACAAAGTCAACTGAGCAGGGAAATCCCAATTACTCTTAATTAATAATGAGGAATCTTAGTTATCACTCAAATATGCATAAAAAATATACATGCATATTTTTCCATAGGACAAATTGGACTTGAATATTGGCATAATTAATGAAGAAATGAATGGAATGGTGGGTAAAAGTAGCTATGAGTGGTTTTATTGGCATGTTATATATTTTCCTGAAGTAGAATAGCTTCCCTTCAAAATTCATCTGAAAATAAATACGTACCTTCAATATTTCTGGGGTCAACGCATTGGGACCTTTGGAAGAAAATGATGCAACACGAGGTGCAGGTGCAGATCCCAATACAGTCTTTGCAGGGAAAATCTTAGATATGGCTTTGCTGTTCAAGATAACAGAGCAGCCTATATTAGAAAATCAGAGAAACCTGAACACCGTAACACTCAAGTTTCAATCCACAGATGTATTCGAATAAACCTTGTATGACTAATGTAAGTTAAAATTTTGTCTCCTGTCTCCTTTCCAACAATAGCTGAAGGGATCACAAAGGGTATAGCTACATCCTTATCTGCCTCATCCACAAGAATCATCCCAACTCCACCAGCTTCTTTCACTGCTAAACCTTTTTTCAGCTTTGACTCAGTTGAACTCTCAGAATGTCGACAGACCAGAACTTTCCCTCTGGCCTTGGTTCTATTCAAGGAACTCTCCAAGCAGTAACTGCAGAAACAAGTAGAAGAGTAAAAATAGCTAAAGGCTTCTTTGGGCAAGGACACCTTAATAGCACTCACTTCCAAGTACCTGTTGCTTCACCTGGATTGGTAAGGTGTAAAGTATCCTGCATAAGCTTCAGAGGCAGAGATAATCCTTGCGGAGGCATTCATTTCGGAGAGACTTAGACTTTCTCCCTGTTTGAGGAAGCGGAACCAATTTGGTGATTTCAAATATGAAAAAGAATTTTTGAGCACAAAGAAGAAAAAACCATTACCGTGAAACTAAGACCGTCTCCCAGCATAATCTCGGAAGTAAAATCCCTGTCAGTTGAACTTGCAGCAATTGTGAACATCCATGGGGCAAGATTTGTTGCAGAACCTTTGTTTCCTTCATTTCCAGCTGATGCAACAACTAAAATCCCACGGTTAGCCGAATGAAATGAACCAATGGAGATGGCATCACCGAAATAATCTCCCTGGGGAGACTCAGGACCCAAAGACAATGATAAGATGTTAACCCCATCTCTAATTGCATCATCAAAAGCTGCAAGTAAGTCAACATCATAGCAACCTGCATTCCAGCATGTCTTGTACACCGCAATCCTGGCCATAGGTGCACCTCCCCTGGCTCCTCCAGCTGCCAATCCCTTATAATTCATGTTTGTCACGTAGCGACCAGCAGCTATTGATGCTGTGTGGCTACCATGACCAGAACTGTCTCTTGGAGATCTGAATGACACTGTCTCTGCAATATCTTCTTCGGCTTCATAGCCACTCATATAGTATCTTGCTCCAATCACTTTCCTATATCATGAATAATTGAATATTTCAACACTGAGGATGAACCTGTCCATAACATTACACGTAATGAATGACAAAACTAGGAACAGCTATGGTTAAACCTGTTGCAATTGGAAGTATTGAATGCTTCTCCCGCTTGGCATTGTCCCTTCCATCTAGCTGGCACTGGAGGCATCCCGGCATCACTAAAACAGGGAGATTCCGGCCAAATTCCTGCAGTAGGTGGTCAAGTAAAGAAAGCACCCTTTAGTGAACTGAAGTGGGATGAGTAAAAGCATTCACAAATCTATTAATTAAGTATTCACAAATCAATACATGTTGTGACGTCATACTACTTTCAATTACTAATTAAGTATAAGCAAAACAAGGGATGGAAGGCAGTGAATAGATATCAATGAATGAGAGTGTACTAGTTAAGGAACAAAAACCTAAATATGATATATTACCTGTAGCACTAAACTATACAAAAACAAAATTTATTGCCCTTTTCCACAAGTAATAAAGGCAGGGAAGTTGGTGCAATATGAAAGATAGAATAAATACCGAGCTACAAAAATGAGATTGAGACATTGCTTACTTACCGGTATCAATGAAACCAACTATTACATTAACTTGATTCTTGGTCGAGAATCCAGGTATCTCCATTGCTTCTTCACCCGTAAGACCCATGAAATCCCACGAGTGAGTAGTATGTAGCCTTCTCTTCACATTTGGAAACACAGAAACCACTTCTGGCATCTCTGTCATTGAATTTGAGATTTCAGAGTGCAATTGAAAGAAAGAAACAGCGGCCGGAAAATGTTTAGCATACTCGCCGACTTACCGGCAATTTGAGAAGCTTGCTGGTCTGACAACTTGGCAGCAAATCCTCTGAAACTATGCTTGTAACTATAAACGTGAGATGCCTTCGCTAGCTCAATGCTGTTGTTCCAAATTACATAATTGCACCACACCAGTCAGTAAAAGGGAATTAGAAAAAGGAATAGAGAAAAAGGAAAAAAAAAAAAAAAAAAAAAAAAAAAAAAAAAAAAAAAAAAAAAAAAAAGACCTTCCGCTGTGAACATGAGCAAGCATTTGGTGGTCTTGTCTCAGAATGTCATCTGGGTCTTCACCGGTTTTGGTTCCCAAATAAACTACATAAACCTGCACCAAGTACGAGTTAATGCAGGGAGACCCAAAACCAAAATCCGGAAAATTAGCAACAAGGAGAGCAAAACCAGAAGCACCTCAGCAGAAAAGCAAATGCTGATTTCTGCAAGCAACAGACAAACTATGTAGCAATAGCTCCCCAAAGAAACCATTTTTCTAACATTGGGAAAAAGAAGCAAAGTCGGAGAGAGCTTTAATCAAGAACAGGGTATGGTTTTTAGTTGTGACTGTATTATACATGTAGAGAAGGAATAAGAATTATACTTTTTTATAAATGAGTAGAGAAAGAAAAAGTAAAGAGGTAGCTGCAACTGCTGTTGCTAATGCTAGTGCGTGGTGCAGATGAGAGAGAAAAAGGAGACATTACATACTAGCTACCCTAAAATCCGGAGCCGTTAAAACAACAAATGGGAAATCTTTCTACTTTTTATAGATAAGGATATTTTTATTTTCAGTGTCAGCATCAACGTAAGTATCAGACACATTCATCATCATTGCATTCACCAGAGCACCCAACGGCGAAAGCAAGGTCGTGACAGCTCCGCGGAAATAAAATTCAGCACGACCTTATTGCTCCACCCCATAATGTCATTACACTTACGGGAACTTATCTTTTATTCTTTTTCTACGATTCCAATTTTCTTGGTACATCTTGCACGTTTGTTGTGGGCAAATGTGTTCACAGGTTATGCATTTTATTACTTCATTGTGTAAATGTGGGCAAACATAACATATGAAAACCCCACTGTCTGTCAGGGTATGCTGAGCCATAACAATTAATGCTCACGAGCTCCATGACTAGGAGACATATTGTATACAATTCTTTTCTTGACGGAACCGATCAGGAATGCAGTCACAAAAGTGAACCATTATCCGTAAATTGCTATGCATCTGGAAGGCGATTTTCCATGGAATGTATAAATTAAGCATTTTTACTGACAACTCATAAGATTTAGAATTGAGCATCTTTCCTTTTAATGCAGAATTGGGTATGGTATAGCTATAATATATCTTCATAATCATAGATATGACTTCTTTTTTTTTTAATTTTCACCGACGAGAGTGGAGTAATAAACTAATAGAATTTTACTGGCCAGGGGCAATCTGATAACAGTGAGTGCCAGAACGATGATGAGCTCACTCCACCTTCACTCTTTTATGTCTATTTCATTTGTCGTTGCGTGGTGAATGAAATGATGCTGCTTTCATTAGTAGTAATTTCAAGTGCGTTGGTTGACCATTACCTGCTTTGCCCATAATATCATGTGATGGTAATTATCACTAGGAATCTTTTTAATTTTAAGTTTTTCATGATGGTATTAAATTCTCGATAATGCCCAAATGATATATAAATTCATTCACTTAAAGCGACGCAAGTCATAATAATTTGATTCTTTGCTTGACTTATTACCCTCTGCAGAATTATTCTTAGAAGCAAATTAACTGGCCCCTCCATTATTGATTATAATGATCATCGTAAATGACTTACGATCAGGCTCATCGCAATCAGTATGTATATACATCTCTCGTGTGTTTTGTGCTTTTCTTGTGACCCTAGGGATGATAACTTTATTTCTAAAACTAAAAACTCGTTAATCCTCAATCTTAATAGAAAGAATTTAATAACTCTTTTAATAAATTTATGACGGATTTAGAATCAAAAATAAAAACTTTTGGCATGTTTGGAATGAATTTAGTCAAGTATTTGCAGGTAGGGTATCTGTAAATAATTTTTTATTTTTTTTTTATGTATGTATAAGAAGTAAAAGCCAAAATCCAAGATCTAAAATATTTTGGAATATTATAAAAACTTATAATTTATAAAATTTTATTTTATATCAAAACTTTTGTATGTTCATTTATAAAATAATTTTATCATAAAATTATTTATTGCTAACAATTCAATTTAATCTTGATGGTTATTCTTGATTTTTATGTGGATATTTTTTTTAAACTAATGCTAAAAGTTTATAAGTTTCTAAGTAAATTAAAATCTTTATTTATTACTAACAATTCAATTTAATCTTGATAGTACTTCTTGACATTTTCCGAGGATATTTTTATTTTAAACCAGTGCTAAAAATTTATATGTTTCTAAGTAAAAATTTAAATGAAAATAGAATATTTACACACCGACACATGTAAATAAGGATGAAAATGTCCTAGTTCAAAATATTATGGGATCAAGGTCAGAATAAAGTTTGAGAATAATAATAATATAATATTTATTTTAAAAAATAATATATTTGAACATAATATAGTCTCTATAATATGCAAAACTTTGTTAACACAACTGAAAATATATAAAATTGAAGATTAATTTAAAAATATAATATAAATATGCCGAAAAAGTATATCATATCGAATATAAAAATATAATAATTATTATCCAACAAGCGAAAATTACAACTTCTCACATAAAGCTCGGGTCCTTTTTTATAAAGCCCAGAGCCAAACTTTGTTTTAATCTGAATTGGTCCAAGTCTTGAAAAATCGGGTTGACCCCCCAAGTACAACTTAAATTAAAATTTGAACGCAGGAAACTCGATAAAAAAAATACACAAATGTTCACATAATTTTTATACCAATTAAATATCCACTATAGCATAAATCATAATAAAATATCAAATCCACTAGGAATTTAAGAAGGATTTGGTATTTGAGTTTTATGGCGGATAAGAATACGAATTTAATGGTATTCATTGTCATCCTTAATTGACTCTTTGTGTTGCCCCAAGTTTATGAAATTTTGTGTTACAATTTAGTTAACAAAAATGGTCTATGGGAACTCCTTTCAATCAAGAAGAAATAGATTTCTTATATATCCAAATTGTTATTCGAGATTTAAAGTTGCAAATTTGTTATTTTAATATTATAATAATAGCTCTCGTAATCTTGTTCACTTAGTAACTAAATAACATGAAGGTCAAAATACAAATGAAAATAGCTCAATAAAATGCTACCTTATAATATAATTTATTTAGATAAATATTTATACTTCACATGAATATTGTTCTCAAAAGACTATAGTTTTTGAATAAATTATAACATGTGTTTTTATTTATTTGTATAGTATTATTGTTGTTGTTCAATGAAAAATGATATATTGTAATTTAAGTAATGTTATAGTATAAATTTAGTTGGACACGTGGATATAAAATAAAATATCACATAGGTTTTCACATCCTTTTACAAGAAGTATGAATTTGATGGAGTTTACTCTGAGTTGTTAATTACGAATTGTTCAAGGTTAATTTGTGAGGGCAAGTAAAAAGCTCGCTTGATAGGATGTCACTTATTTAGTCGTTTGTATCACATGAAAAATATTTAGTTGATGTGAGATATTTTTTTTTTTGCATCCAATAAAAAATATATGTAACAGTTATCAATTCAAACGTACTTTTGTTTATGTTGTAAAGGTTTTATTTGTCATGTAGGAATGGACTATGTTTAATATATACATTAAAATTAAATAACAAAATTTTTTTATTTGAAAGGCAGCAATAATGAAGTAAATGATATAATCTCAAACTGCAAAGTATAGTTGATATGTAGACTTGGTGTTTGTAAAATGGGTTTTCGTTCATAAAGAAAAACCTCATTATCAAGAGGGCACAATCTTAGACCCTCAATAAAGATGGCTCTTAGACTGGATGGCAACAGGTGTATTGAGGAATGGAAGGAGTGCACTTGGACTTACGTTGTGCTTTGCTCTCAGCATGGTGTAACTAGACAATTGATGAGATATAATTATTCAACCAGGCAACTTATCAGACTATGTACACCGTGGTCTATAGTGTGTGTGATCATTCGTGGGATAAATTATATTATGTCACGTGTCAACTCATAAATAATGACTTTCACTATTTTTTTCTATCAGCTCATAAATTTCTATCGTGTACTAATTTTTCATTAATTTATACCACTATTTTATATAAATTTTATAAATGTTCATAACGTGTTATTCATTTATTATTATATTTTAACACTAATAAAAATATTATTAGTTATATGAAAAGTTTAAATTAATATATATACACTATCTTATATTAAATCAATGATAATAAAAAATCATTTGAATTGTGAAATTAAATTGTGATGATAAATATTAGTTAATCTCTCTTTTGATTAATATCAATCAAGTTTCTCATTTTCTTTTTATTATATTTTAAGTTAATATTTATAATACATTATTAGTACAATCTTAATATATGAAGTATTTTTTTTATATTTTTAATATAATATTTTATATTATACTGTGTTTTTACTTTTGCAATTATATTAATAATATTTTATGTAACTATCCTTATAAGTGTATTATTTAATCACTATGAAAATGAATCTTTCACATAAAAAAATAAGAATAGTATATATTATTTATTTAAAATTTAAAATTCTAAAATTAACTACATCAAGCTTAAAGTCTAAATAACGATAAAATTTTATATGGGCCCAAAGTCCCTAATATATGTGCATTAAAATTTTAATAATATTATATTCATTGTTATCTGTTATTGTCTTTGTTATTTTATTATTTTTGTTATTTTTTTTTATTAAAACTTTGATATAATTAATCAAGACTTAAAGTTCTGAAAATAAATTTGAACATAAAATTTAGATATGGAGCTTCAAATATATCAAAATCTAAAATTTTGATATAGTTAGAACCCAAAATTCTATATATCATTAGACTAAAACATAAAATTTTAGATTTATAAAAAATTATATATGTGAACTTGAAATTCTAACTATATGCATAAAGTTTATTCTCCATGTGATATATATTTAATTTTTATGTTCCTAATTCTTTTTTTTTTTTATTTTTACATAGCTAAATTGAAATAGTGAGTCTTAAAAATTTTAAAATTCTCACTTTTAATATTACTGGAAGTAAATATATTTTTTGAATTTTAGATGTTAGAATATATTTACAAGCCTTTGGACTAACAGATACTATCAAGAAATAAAATCAATCATCTTTGCAGGATCAATCGAGGCTATAATTTTTCTATACTATCATTTATATGAGAGCTTAAGGACTCAATATCTCACTATTGAGGATCCACTAGATTTGTGAGAAAATTTAAAATTGAGATTTGATTATTAGAAAAATGTTTTCCTACTTAAGGTAAAGGATAAGTAAATGAAATTAAGATTACAAGACTATAAAACTGTTGTTAGGTATAATTCTGTCCTATTTTTTGTTATCTTACAGCTAAAATTGTGCTATAAGAAAATATTTGAATAAAAGATATTAAAAAAGACATTCTCTATGTTTTATGCTAGGAATGAATTTTTGCAATAACAATATCAAAAATATAAATGTTAAAAGTACTCTCAATTCATCTTTTGTCTTTTATTGACTGAACAAAATAATGAATTTCTATTAAAAATTATGAAAAAGGTCAAACTGAATTTATGCTATTCCCAAAAGTAAATTTAAATACTAATAATAATTATAGACATAACAAAAATTTTAAGGA
>JAWDEX010000017.1:625139-635649 GCA_035221805.1 Trichilia hirta
ATTTATTTCATAATTTTATATTTATAAATATTTTTGAAAGAAATTTATTAAACATAAATATAAAATTATAATATTATCAATTTATATATTTTTGTGAATATAAAATAAAAATATTTTAAATTTAATTTTTAAAAAATTAAATTATAAATTTTTTAGTATAAAGTATTGTATGATAAAAAATTAATTTATAATTTTATATTTGTATTTAATGAATTTTTTTGAAGATAACTACGAATATAAAATTATAAATTAATTTTTATATAATATAAAATATTATAATTATTTAATAATTTAAATAAAAAATTTAAATTATTTTTATTTAATTTTTAAAAATAAAAATAAAATAAAATTTTTAAAAATTTAAATTATGAAATAAAAATATTTTATATTTAGTTTTTAAAAAATAATATATATGTTTATTATAAGAAGTTATAAAGTAAAATATTAAAATTATAATTAAATTTAAATTTTTTAATAAAAAATAATTTTTTAATTTAGGAGTTTATAAGATAAAAATTAGGAATTTATATGATAAAAATAGAGTTTTTATATGATAAAAAGTTGCATTTTGTCTTTTAATAAAAGGGGTATTATTTTTTAAAATTATAGGAAAAATTTTATTTTAAAGATTCTGATAAGGTTTTTTTTTATTATTTTAAAAAGCTGTAGGCAAGAATTTATCATTCTTCCATCTTAAAATTAATACTTTTAACTTAAGAAAAATAAATAATTATTATTAAAGAAATATTATTTTTAAAATAGTTTAATTTTAAAATTATGAATGATAAATTGTTGAGATTTATACGTAATTAACTATAATTATATTAATGGATTAAAGGTCCAAGGAGATAGGTGGTAATAACTAGCTGAATACTGTCCCAGTAATAATATTTAAAACCTCTTTGGAAAGTCACAAATTGCCTTTCCCAAATGGGTTATTCTTCGAATTGAAAAAGTCAATACTAAATGGGCTCGCAATTACTTAGGCCCACAACAAAGACAGTTCTTGGACTGGATAGAAACTGGTGTATTGAGGAAAGGAAGGACTCTCCTTGCTACTTTGTTGAGACAGGGTGTAGTTAGAAAATTAATAAGATTGTTTATTTTAACCAGAAAACAGTGAAGAGGCAGGCATCATATTAGGCGTACGTGTACCATGGTCTGTAGCGTGTGTGATTTATAACATTGGATCACTGACTGGATTCTAATTGGTGTGCGTTCAATACGCTGACGGGAGCATGTGATGTTAGGCGGAAAACTCGAGAGACTAGTACACTGAATGATTTTTAATTATTAAATAAAGCGACGACGAAGGGGAATTGGACTAAGAGGGGCCATCTGTTTGTTGAACTAACGTCCACGGAAGTGCTGGTGAATATGGCGGTCGGGAAGAAAGAGGAGCAACAACATGGCCATGGATATCGAGAATATCGAGCTAATGAAGAATTTCCTTCGAATGTAATGCATACTATACTTTCTCTGGGCATATGGCTTGGAGCTATCCATTTCAACGCCCTCTTGGTCTTCATTTCAATTGTATACTTGCCTCTCTCCAAATCTCTCATGTGAGTTTCCTATAACACATCTCTTTCTCTTTTTGATATTAATTCAATTCAATTTTATTAATATAGTTTATTTTCATTTTCAGAGTATTTGGATTGCTATTGTTTTTTGTGTTACTTCCCATTGATGAAGGTAGCAAATTAGGCAGAAAGTTGGGAAGGTACTCTTACACGTTCTGATCTTGTTATTATTTCCGCATTTATTTCGATTACCGTTTCTGTTTTTGTTTCTAATACATTTCAACCAATTTTTCAGGTATATATGTAAGCATGCATGCAGTTATTTTCCAGTCACTCTACATGTTGAGGATATCAATGCTTTCAATCCCAATCGTGCTTACGGTTTTTCTCCCCACTCACCTTCGTATTTTCTTTCTTAGCATATTATCATTTTACTTAAAATGCCTGCATTTTCTCTTAGTATCGCTTAATTCTAGTCTATATCAATATAATTTTTGACCAACATCTCACAATTTAATGATAAAGGCGCCCAGCAATTCTAGTAGGAGAGTTATGATGCATAACAAGGTTAAAATTGTTTAGTTTCCTTTGAACACTATATAAATCAGCCAACTTGGATGAGCCAAGCACTAACTTAAGATGTAATCTTGAGCAAGATTGAGCATATTTGATTAGTTGAGGCACTAGGTTTTGGCTGCCTAATTTTGAGTAGCAACTGGTCCGTGCTATGGTTTTTGTTTAGCTTAAACTTTGTAGTTGGCCAGAATTCTTTTAATAGCTACAACTAAAAGTCTTCCATTGCGGCTCCATGCAGTTTTTGGTTATGAACCGCATTCAGTTTTGCCAATTGGGGTTGTTGCACTTGCTGATCTTACTGGGTTCATGCCTCTCCCAAAAATAAAGGTCCTCGCAAGTACTGCTGTAAGACTTTGTTTCCCTAAATACTTGTAACTGTGTATAACTTGTACGGCATCCCTCGACCTTCTCTCACAAAGTGTTTATATGACTTAAGATATTCTATACACCATTTCTAAGGCATATCTGGACATGGTTGGGTCTTACACCAGCGACAAAGAAAAATTTCGTTTCTCTCTTGGATGCTGGTTATAGTTGCATCATAGTGCCTGGTGGAGTGCAAGAGACATTTCACTTGCAGCATGGTTCAGAGGTTTTACTCTTTCTCTTCATCCTCTCTATTTTTATGTGCCACTATTATGCAAGATTTAGGAAAAATTTTAACATCTCTTAGCACTTGAAAGTAATATTTATAAGTCCCTTGACAATGGAAAGTGGCAAGATTTAGGACAAAATTGAACATCCCTTAGTACTTGACAATATGTATCTACTTTTGTTGTGGTCATCATCATCTTGCATTTTTTGCATTGTTGTTACAGACTTGTGGGAAAATGCAAGAATACCAATTTTTCTTGCATTTGTCCATTGTTGTTCCTAGCTTGTGGAAAGATGTGCGAATAACAATTTTCCAACAATAGAGCCTATATGCTTATTTATCTTCGTTTGATGCATTATTTATATTTAGGATTGGCCATTTTACTTGGCGCCACATCTCTTTCTTTAATGATCCTGTTCAAAACACATGCTCAAAGGAGTGCTCATCTTCTTTTAGTAGGATCTTCTTAGTATTTTGTTAATTATTAGGTTGATTGCAGACTGTCTTTCTTAAGACTAGAAGAGGATTTGTTCGCATAGCCATGGAGATGGGCCGACCCCTGGTTCCAGTTTTTTGCTTTGGTCAGGTGTTGATTCTTCTCCTTGCAAAGTTCATATCTCAATACTAGTCTTGCAACAAGATTACTTTCTTGCAGATTTCCTTATCCTTTTTAATCTGTTTCTTAACATTTTTATCCATAAAAGGAGCATCTCCCATAACATTTAGTTGTTTCCGCCCCAGTCAACTGTCTACAAGTGGTGGAAGCCAGGTGGGAAGTTGTACCTCCAATTTTCTAGAGCCATCAAGTTCACCCCAATATACTTTTGGGGACTTTTAGGGTATGCGTAGGATATATAATTATCATCATATCCACTTTTGTACTTTCTGCAATTCATCTTTTTTTTTTTATTATTAGTATCTGCAGAGTAAATTTTACCTTCATCTGTTCTTGATGAAAGTTGTGGAGTTAGTCTAAGGTATTAAAACATTTTTGTTTACATCATAACTAGTTGGCAATAGACTATTCAGAAATTATAAAGTAACCGTCTTTGAAACCATTCCTAAATATGGTCTAGTCTGTGTCATGCCCATATATACCACGTCTATTTATATGTAAAGGGTGTCTGCTGATATATTCATGATATGTATTTTGTACTGAAACTTAAAGAATATTTTTCTTTGTACATGCTATAATTTGAATATATACCATTTTACTTCTGAATTTATTTTTTATATTGAAAAGTTTTTTGTACAAAAAACAGTTGTTCTGTGTTACGGAATTCTCATTGTCACAAGCCAGAGGATGGGTTATTGGAATAGAACTTGAAATTGATTCTGCGAAGTCAATGTCCACTCATTAGAGTATGTCTTTTTCACTATTGCAGATCTCCTCTACCCAATCGCTGTCCAATGCATGTGGTGGTTGGGAAACCAATAGAGCTGAAGAAAAGTTCTCAGCCTACCATGGAAGAGGTATGAGTGTTCCTGCAATTTGCAGGCCTAATGTTGGTTCTTCTCACTTTGTTCTGTATGTAAATGGTTTTGGAATCCTTTGGTTTTTAGTTAACTTTGTCTCAACTAACTGCTCTTTTGTATTTATCTTGCAAGTTCTTCTCACTTGCACTAAATGACTAATAAGGATGTGGGGAGATTGATGTGATAAAGAAGCATTAAGGAAAAATTCATTATAATTATGTGAACAAGGATGCCTGAGAGATCGTGCAAACACTTGAAGACTAAATTACTGCTTTCAGTTCCAACACTAAATATATTAATAAATTTAGTATTTTGTCATGTGAAAATTGCTTACTTTCTGCAATGGAATTCCCACGGTATCTATCCTTACAAATTTGTAATGAACAGCATGGGAAAAGCAACACAGTGATTTTTTTTAATTTTTTTATTTTTCATATATCCCTATTGCAGGTAACTGAAGTACATAACCAATTTGTTGAAGCACTTACAGATCTCTTTGAAAGGCACAAGGCACGGGTTGGATATCCTGATCTTCAGTTGAAGATTCTTTGATCATCACTTAATTTGCATATGTGGTGTTATGTTTATTTATGGGCCAGCTTCTTGTTATATGTCTTGTATTCAGTCAGATCATAAGGAAAATAAAACTTACAAGTACAGCATTTATGAATAACAAAGGGAGAGTTACATTAAATTCAGTATGTAGGTACCTCAAGCCTTGATGTTGGAAATGAAAAGCCGGAAGACAACAAACCTTTTTATTCTTCTATTGGATGAGCTTGACATAAAAATTGTGGGTGGTAGTTTGTTCAATCAGGAAAATATCTTGGGGTGATATAAAAGGTTTTGAGTTTCAAATTTCGTTTACATCTGGTTCGGGGCGAATTTAGTTTAGCTTCTAGTGATATTTAAACAAATGCTTTATATATGAGCTGACATATTTTGGCAATATTGCTTTACTTGCGCCATTTATGCTGGTTTCACGTCGGTGGTATCGATAATCATTGTTCCTCAAGGAGAGCCCGTATGGATAGCTAAAATCACTGAAAAATTATGTACACAGATTAAACAAAATTAATTTAGTTTAATAATATGCAGTCACTACAAATGTGTTCATAGTTTGTGCAGAAATTTATATAAAATCATGAATCATTAAATGAAGCTGCAAAGAAACTAAAATGAAACTGTGGGCGGTTTAGAGCACTAAGAGCCTTACTTAATTTTCCAAATTCCACATCATTAATTATATATTGGTCATTCATTCCTGCAAATCAGGCCTCATTCCTCTTTACTGTGAGACCTTATATTAACTGAGCAAACAACAAAAATGACTGCAGAATTGAACCGCAAGTTTGCAACTCTCTCCACCATCTGACGTACATTAATTGATTATATCAGTATAATAGAAAAATGACCTATGGATCCAACTACACCTATATGGATGCAGAGTAACATAAAGTTCGAAAAAGAGCCATGTTTATCAACAATTTTATACTTGGAGCCTGGAGGCTGCAAGGGACATAATCTTTTACATCATCGGTCCGGCAACATATCCAGCAGCATACAATGCTAGCATATGAATTAAATGATTACCGTTTTCCCCTTCTTCATTTCTGCCGCCATCATCAAAATCCTTCTAATGCTTTTGATTTCTACAATAGATTTACCGGAGCATGATGAGAAACCTGACTAGTTCGCTACACGAGAAACCAGACTTTTTACCATCTATCCCATCTTCGGCTTTGCTGTTTGCAAGAGATTCGAAGAGTTCTAAAAGCATGCTACATTCTTGAAAATGATTTTCCTTATTACAAGTACTACTGAAGAAATCAAATAAATTTTAAAGTACTGCAGAAGAAATCACATAAATTTTACTTCTTAGTCGTGTTCTGAAAATAGGAATATCGGTAAAACTTACTTCAGCTTACTTTGGGATTGTCATGCTTCTCATGTTTTAAAAGCACAACTGAGTATTTATGGCTATTTTAGCATCTATGTCACAAAAAATGCTCCTCGGAAAGTATATAACATATCCTCGGCAATTCCTCCACTAACAAGTTACAGATTTTCCATTTTCAAATTTTTGAAAGTAGCTGATAACTACTATCACCATCAAAACTCATCCAGGATTTAAAATTTTTCTTCTATTGATCTTTAGAGGCATCCAAACAAAATACTATACAATCACCAAGAACATTAATGAGGTAAAGTGTGGGGGCTTAAGGATATTGAGGCCCCTCCTGAGACTGCATTTCAGAAGGATCGATCAGGCCTTCTAACACAACTAGCTGATCCAAAAGGGTGAGTTTCTCATCTTCAAGAGTCTTGACTTCATCTTCTACCTCTCTCAACTCCTTCCCCAAGCCAAAGCTTTCTTCTTCCAGAAGCAAATATTTCCTTCTTAATGCCCGGTACTCATTTTCAGATGTAGATGAGTCTTGCAATGACTCTGAGTTTGATCTCTCTGGCTGCTGGACCAATGGCAAGACTTCACTCTTCAAATTCCTTTTGGAGGCCTTTGGCCCTAGCACTATTCCCAAAGGTAGGGGCATCTGCACATTCTGGGACTCTTTAATTTCATTTCCTTGACACCGAAGCGAGGCAACCTTTTGGGATGACATTTTCTTTTTATGTTGCTTCATATTTGAAATTTCCTCAGACGATGGCTCCCTTGGATCTGCATAACTCACTATACAAGCTGATTCCACAAATAATTTCAAAAGCATAAACATAAGCAGCAGAAAGTGTGAAAGGTCAAATTATATTTGAAAGTTATAAAAAACAGTTTCTTATCTATATGGCTCAGTTTACAAAAGTCATATTGTACGAGGAAATCTATCATTTGAACGTTAATACCCTACTTCAAAAGTTGAATTTTAACTTAGTTAAAGTTGAATTTTAACTAAGTTCGAAAGTTTAATTTTAACTTAAGTTTAAAAATTGATTAAATTATAATAATTATCAACTCATTTTTTTTAATAATTATTCATGATTTAAAATTATAATAATTATCAACTCATTTTCTTGATAATTATCCTTCAACTAATCCTTATTCATTACAAGCATCATATAATAAAAAGAAAGACACATATTTTTAAATATATCTTGATTAAATCAGTTTAGTTAAATAAAAATCATGAGTTAAAATTTAGCTTTCGAATTTAATTAAAATTCAACTTTCGAACTTAATCAAAATTCAACTTTTAAAATTCGAATTTCAAACTTAATTAAAATTCAACTTTCCAACTTAATTAAAATTTAACATTTGAAAGTAGAGAAACATACTTACAAGCTTTTGTTTTAGCTTCTCATAAGGCATTATAGTCTAAATGGCGAATACTTGGTTAACTTTAATATAGTTTTTTAGACACGGTCAACTTTAAAAATTGAATAAAAAACATGGTCTTGTCAACTTTAAAAATCGAATAAAAAATGCAGTCATCCTTGGGAATATCCCGCATATATATGTCGGTATTATGCAATTCATATGCTATTCCTTGAGAACCTCAAAGTAACAGTCCTAAATCATGTTACCACTTTCACAATAAATAATCTCCAGATTGCAACTCGAATAACACAGAAAAGTTAGTTAAGTCTTCAAATAACACAAAAATTTAAAAGAAAACCCTAGATCACCTCGCAACATGCGAATAACAACACTTGAGCATACAGAAGCACATTCCCCGTTTGAATGGATCATTGATCAATAATGTTTTTCATATGAAAGCAGGAAAGTAAGTCAAATTACATACTACAAGGTGTTTGAGTGAATAGATCGCAATGACCAATCAGATTGCTTGATTTAAGAACTAACAGAGCATTACCAAGTAATTTTCATGTTGTGTAAATTAGAAGGTAAATCGTCAAATTAATATGCTTTCGGTTTCAACAGCAGAAGAAAGAACCCTAAATTTGCCTAATTTCCCAGATTTCCATTCCTAATGGAACGAAAGAGACGTAAAAATTTCTCAACAAGTGAAAGCACAGAATCGCGAAGTAATAAGAACAATCAAATTTGAAAGCAAAGGTAGAAAGATTACCTTCTCAATCTCAACCAGCGAGAAGAACTTTTGTCGTCGAATCCCGTTAGCATAGAAATTTGATTAAATGCCTTGAGTAGACGAGAAGTCCAAATGGGGTGCTTTCTTTCATTAATAAAGAAAGAATAATTAGACTAGAAAATCTATTCGGTCCGCTTATTGGTTTGGGCTAATGCTCATAATTAAGTTATTTTAAGGCCCATATCTTAATAAATTCATTAGACTGAAAAAATGATAATCCATTGCTTTCATTTGGTAATATATAATAATGTTTTTATTCCATATAAGATTATACAGTAATGTTTTGAAATAAGTAATGACTCGCCTGGCACATGTGCATGGTAACTTTGACCATTTCGATAATTAATTAATAAATGGGTAACAACATTTTTAGTCCTTGAAACATTAAAACAACATTTAAGAACACAGTTTAGTAAGAAATAACAAAATCATCCCTACCATTAATTACAGTCAGACTCAGTTAGTGAATTCAATGGCATTTTGTTCAATAAAAAATGAAAAACTTGAAACTTAAATATCGAAAAAATGAATACCAAACCAATTCAAACTCTTCTTGCTCAAAAGTTAGAGCACCAAAACCCAAATAAATTCATAAAATAACCAAATAATTTCAATAGCCAATCCAATCAAATTCTTGTGTTCTTTGTTTTTTATAGAACATCACTTAGCGAGCAATATATTAAAAATTTTGTAGGATTCTATAACAAACATAGATCCTCATATATGTAAAAAAACAAATGTTAGAGTCTTTCAATTTTTTCGAGCTTTTGATATTATTGAATATGAGTCACAAACACATATGCCTCTTCAATCTACATCATCGTATCCTTGGAAGCTTAAGAAAACTTGAGAAAATAATTTTCCCTTATGATTTCCTGATGGCCAAATATTACCCCTTGAGAGAAATATGAGATTTTCCTTTCATTTTTCCATCATTTTCTTATGATAATTATCCATTTTTAAACCAAGTTAAATGGAACCATTTAGACCAATTAAATTAGGCCAAAAATCAATCTTTTTATTATTAAAAAGAAATGATGAATCTTATATTTATTCAATTAAACAAGAAAAAAATAATAAATATTAATTAACAAATTAATTAATATTAACAATTAGTGATTTTTCAAACCAATGGAACAATTACCAAATCATCCTTGGATAATTATCAAAATGATAACAATATATATATAACTCACATTAAGTTATATATATGTGTATTTATAATTCTTTAAAGAGTTATAAATATATACATATTGTGTATATATTTATATATATATTTAACGAGTTATATAGAGAGATTTATAACGCTTTTTATTATCCTTAAAGGTGTTATTCCTTTATGAATGATATTTTCTCTTTCAAATAGCTTCTTAATGAATATGATTATTAGTGTGACCACGAAGGTTCACCGTACGTTAGCCATAAGTTACATCTAAATATTTTGAAACTTAATGGCTATGATTAGTATCTAACAATATGCCATAATCTCTAAATTACAATGAAAATTTTTTTTAATAGAACTTTGCTTGGATTATACATATCATGTGAGTTATATCCTTCGATTATTTAATCTTAATCAAGTGAGATTTTTTAATGTATAGCTAACCCTAGGTCATGACCTCTATTATGTTTCTAATAAACTCAAATGGATTAGAAATCTTATTAAGAAATTGTGTAAGACTTGTAGATATTGAGTTATCCTTTTAACATGAAAATTTTCAATTTCGTTCTCAAAACCTAGCTTATCTCTCCCACTGCAATCCTTAATTAAATGAGAAATTACTGGTCTTTACTCATAAAGGATGTTGAATATCATGATTTTATAGCAAGAAAAAGGAGTTTAATTGGTGAAAAAATAAAAAATTTAGAGAAAATTAAAATGAGTAAATACTGTGCATTGTTTCTCTTAGGTTGAGAATGAGTTGTCGATGAAGAGGAAAGAAATGAAGAGAATTTGCCCATCTAATTTTATTTAACCATAAATGGGTTGAGAAAATACTAATTTATCTTTAAAATTTTAGAACGAATGGTGACTATTTCTTTTAAATTGGATAGAAAAAACTTTTTATAAGTTAAAATTCTAATTTTTATGGTCAAAATGTGTTATTTTATCTCAAAATATCGATACATTATGCTAGGTATTATTGACGTCGACCAAAATTTGACGTAAAGAAAAATTTAAAAATGGAGTCACTATCTATCCAAATAATGGTGGGATAGATTACCTAAAAAAGTTAGATTCCAAGTTCGGGTGGTTGATTAAGAGTAGGGAAGGTGTT
>JAWDEX010000017.1:659077-669592 GCA_035221805.1 Trichilia hirta
TTTTTTTCCTTCTCATTGGCTATCATCTTAGTTATATTAGGATCTAACTCATCAAATGCAATAAGATTCTTCCACAATTTGACTTTTTCTATTATAAAATTTATAAGATTTACTTTTAGTTAAGTAGTCAAGAAATATCCCTACATCAGTCTTGGGCTTTAGCTTTTCAAAATTATCCATAATGTTTAGAATATAGCATGTACATTCAAAGATCGTAAATTAACTAATTTTGAGCTTTCTTTGATAGATGAGTTCATATAGAGTCTTTCTAAGGAATTTTATAATCAACACTCTATTGGATATGTAACAAGCTATGTTAATAGTTTCTACCCAGAAGTATTGAGGTAGGTTATACTCATTAAGCATGGTTCTACTCATTTCTTATAGATTTTTATTTTTTTTCTCAGCTACACCATTTTATTGGGGTGTTCTAGGTGCAAAAAAGTTATGAGTAAGTTCATGCTCATTACAAAAATTTTCAAACTTATGATTAACGAACTCTTCTTCTTGATCACTTTTAATCTTGATGAGTTTGTATCCAAGTGTATTTTGTATTCTTTTAGTAAAGTTTTCAAATGCACTAAATGTGTTACTTTTGTTTTCTAAGAAGAATACCCAAGTATATCTAGAGTTATCATCTAGCAATACATTGGTATAGTATTTACCACCTAAAGATGCTACACAGTTTAGTTCAAACAGATTCATATGAATGAGTTCTGAAGGCTTGGTTATTGTGACAATATTTTTGAATTTGAAAAAACTTTTCACTTGCTTACCTATTTGGCAAGGACCACATATTTTGCTCATAGTAAATTTAATATTCGACAAGTCATCTAACACTCCTTGTCTAAATAGTTTGTCAATCAAATTCATGCTACAATAATCTAATCTTTTATATCATAACCAAGAATTATCACATAAAACTTGTAAACAAATACTATTTATAATATCTAATCTATCAAATTCAATTATATACATGTCACTAATCTTAAGAGCATGCAAGATGGTCTGATTTTCATTATCAACTACATCACAAACATTTTTCAAAAATTTAACATTATAACCATAGTCACATAGCTATAAAATACTAAGGAGATTGAACTTCAACCCATCAACATATAAAATATTAGAGATGATGACATTATTTACTTCAATCTCACTAATTCTTCTAATCTTTTCTTTACTGTTGTCCCCAAATATAACATCTTTTTCTTCTTTTTTGTCGAGATACAAAAATAATTCTTTATCTCTAGTCATATATCTTGAGCAGCCACTGTCTAAAAATCATTTCTTATTGTCCTTGTTTCCATTAGCAAAAAACATTTTCTCATTATCTTGTTTTCCTATAGGACATACATTTACCCTTTTTTTTTTTTGATGATGAGCTACTTTCTTCACTTGAGAAGTCATCCCATATGACTTCCATAGTTTTTTTTTTCTTTCTGTCTTTCTTTAAGAGACATTTAGATCTTGTATAGCCAGGTCTTTTGCATTCATAGCAGATTATTTAACTATCCTTCTCTTTTCTCTTCTAGAATTTCTTAACTCTAAGGTTTTCCCTTTTTTTTCAGTTTCTTCTTTTTGGCCTATCTCTGCTAAGAAATTTTTTGAATTTTCTAACCATTAACATCAGCTCTTCATCATCACTGAAGTTCTTTTTCCTTTCTTCTTTGTCTTCTTATCATGTTCCTTTTAAGGTATTGATTTTTACCCTTATCACGATCCTCATCTTTATTTTTTTTGTTTTCAATTCATAGGTCATGAGGGAGCCAAGTAATTCTTTTAGCAATAGAGTTATAAGATCTTTGGCCTCTTTTATGGCTGTCACTTTACCTTCCCATAATCTTAGCAAGATTCTCAGTATCTTGGTAACTATGTCGGCATTTGAGTATACTCTGTCAAGTGCTTTCAGTCCAATTACTATGTCAGTGAATTGTGTATATATTTTCTTGATGCTTTCATGTGGCTTTACCTTGAATAGCTTATAATCGTGGACAAATATGCTAATCTTAGAGTTCTTCACCCTACTAGTTCCTTTACGTGTTACTTCAAGCATGTCTCATATAGCCTTAGCTATATCATAACTAGATATCCTGTTATATTCAGTTCTGTCCAGTGCATAGTATAGCATATTTATTGCTATGCTATTTGTCTAAAACATAGCTTTCTCTTCAACTATCTATTCATCCTTTGATTTAGGCTTCACTTCTCTGATTGCTTTATTTATTACTATAAGGAGTTTATATCCATCTTCTATGATGATGACTATTTCAAAGTCCAATGTACTAAGATAAATTTGTATTTTTTTTTTCTTTTAGTAAACATAGTTGCTTCTATTAAAAAATAGTGGTCTAGGAGTTAACTGTCCTTTAATTATTTAAGTTGGTACACTACTAGATGCCATTATTAATCTACTATTTTAAAGATAGCTAATCTTTACTTAGAAGAAAGTTAGACTCTGATACCACTTATTGTCTTAAATGGCAGCACCCAAGAGGAGGGTGAATTGAGTGTTTTGATTTTTCAAAAATTTTTCTGAAAAAGTACAACTTTTAAAGAACAGAAATGATAAGATAAGTAAAAATAGATTGAAGATGCAAAGGGAAAAAGCAAATGAGAATTTATAGTGATTCGGTAACGTGCTTACATCTACTCTCTCGGTAATACTACACTAAAGTTCAGTTTACTCTTGTTTACACGGGTATAACCTTATAGGTTAATGAATCAATATAATTTTTGTCTCTAGAAAACAAGATATTTAATAAGCTCTCTATCTTTTAGTATTCTCTCTCTCTAAGATAATGAATATTTTACAGAAGAAATATACTCTAAAGAGAATATTTTTGAGCTATTGTATGTACTTAAATTTTTAGAGAGTGATCAGAGATAAAAATCAACAATTCTTATTTTCTCTTTTAATTTTTCTTATTCTCCTCTTTTTTTGATAGAAAAGATCAAAGCTTTTAAATGATCTTCTTTGAACTCTCAACAGCTCCTTAATGTTTTATTTAATATTGTCTTTAATGCTTGTAGATATAATTGTTGGAGTTGATTTTCTAAAATGTATCGATACTATTTCAAAATGCATCGATACTTTTGTCATGCTGCTCCTTCTGCTTAATTTTGAAAATTTTCTTCTTAAGAGTGTATCGATATATGATTTTTTTTTAGAAGCCTTGTATCAATATGTGATGTCTTTTGTATTGATACAAAGTTACGATACGTTCTTTCGATTTTGGACTTCAGGATATATCGATATATTTGTGTAGGTATCAATACTTTGGCCTTTTTAATCTTCATCATATTAATATGGTCTTCAGTCTTGTGTTGATATCTTTTGCTTATCAAATATTTCTATCTTTCTTGACCTTGACAAAAATATCAATACTTTAACTTATAATATCGATACTTTAGCTTTGAATATTAGTTGATTTTGGTTTGTTGCGATTTTGATTTTTGACATGCCTTAACTTTGACTTCTAACTGTTAACTCTTTAACTTTGTTGACATTATTAATATATTCTTTACAGTGCTACCATTCTTTTTCTTGGTATTGATCTTTGGCCTTACTAAATAGTTTTTGACCAAATGTATCGATGCTTTAATTGTGTGTATTGATACATGACTACTTTTATAGCTGCGTATCAATCTTTTTGACTTTCTGTATCGATCCTTTGAACTTCATTTTGATATCTTTCACAGATTATATCGGTACATAGTTTAAATGTATCAATACCTCTTTGTCAATATAATTAGATATTAACCTGTTTGTCTACAAATAATTTCTTTCTCAATCAGGGCAGTTAGCAAGCATATGTATCAATTAGAAACATCAAAAAAAAACTAGCTAGGGCCAAATATATACATCACTAAAACTAAATCATCATCAAAAACTAACTAACAGGTCATCATCAAAGCATTTATATCATAATCATAATTACAAACTAACTACTGCATATTTGTTTTGGCCATTATCAAAAACTTGTAGTCAATATTTATTTGTTATTTATATATATTTAATTAATTATTAATTTATATATTCGTTAGACTATAAAATTTTTTTTAGCGATTATTAATTTAGTATCTTAGCCCAAACTAAGAGTTAAAAGTTTTATTATTTAAATGAAATTGATTTAGTATCGCGGCTCAAACTAAGAGTTAAAAGTTTTATTATTTAAATGAAATTATTTATTTATCTAACATTTATTTATCGAAATTTGAATGTATATAAATAAGAATATACAATTGGAAGATCATATAATTTTGTTGTAATTTAAAGGCTCTTAAATTTATCATACTTGTTTAAAAAAATAGGGGTGATAATTTGGATTACAATATAATTATTTGACATGAATTTAGTGTTAATAATCATATTATATTGAAAAAAAGACAAAAATAATAAACTAATTGTATTCGTGTTAATTATTTCTTAAATGAATTATATTGATTCTTTATTTATCTATTCGCTAATTCGTTTAATACATAATTAGGTTAACGAATTATATTTTTATCATAACAAATTCATATAAGACATGAATTTGTTTAAAATTCTTTTATTTTATTATTATTTTATATTTATAAATTATAATAAAGATAAAGGGTATTATTGTAACAAAAATAAAATTTTAAAACCTCATAATTATTTGTCTTTAACTAAAAGTTTAAAATTTAATAACATATATTTATGTTGTGTTAAATTCGCATAAGACACTGTTATATCATGTAGAAATCTTAAACTTAAAATAATATATATTTTTAATTTTATTATATTTTATATTGAGATATTTTTAAAATATATATTAATATTAAATAAATTAAATTTATATTTATAAAATTAATTGTATTTAATAAGATTAAATTAAATAATTTTATTCAAATAAATAATTATACCTAATTAAATTAAATGAATAATATTATTTTATCGTGTTTAATTATGCAACATGAATATAATTTATTTAATACACAAATAATAAACAAATCATATATTATTTACAATTTTAACATAATTAATAAACGAATTATACCAGTATTTATTAAAATTTTGCTATGTTTGTTTAAGACAGGACACAAATACAATTAATATATGCAAATTGACACTCTTAGAAAAATACTGTGATTAAGTAAAACCTCTGACTTTAAGAGGATTGTCTAATTTGTTTGAATTCTTAACATCAGATCAAAAGATCAACAAATTCATTATCTTTATATTAATATTTCAAAAAATCCATTTATTTTTTATTTTTATATAAGATAAAATTTAAGTGTGCATGTACATAAAAATTGTTTTCTTAACCTCTTGCTTCAGCACTAATATTTGCAATTAGTTTGTCAATTGAAGGTAGTTAATCCATCATCATCCTCTGAGAAAAATGTTCTAAAAACTTTGTTGCACAATTAATATAATCTCTATGTAATATTATTTTATAAACGATGAAAAAATGTATTCTGATTGTTTATTATAATTATTAATAACCTAAATTTATTTAATTAAAAAAATTAGTAAAATTTATAATAAAATTATTTTTAATATTATATGAACTAATTTATATAATATTATAATTATTTAATTTTTGTAAAATTTTGTTAACTAAATGGGTGCCATCATAACAAAAAATGGGTTGGAATTGTCATCCACCTGCAGAAAATTTTCTTAAGGACCAAACTTCACCAAATTATTAAAGCCCAAATCTCGTATTATGGACTGACAATGGGATGGCCCTAGATAATTTAACTGCAGACGGAGGACGACGTCATTTCGGAATACGGCATTAATATTTAGTAGAATTTTTTTATTTTTTGGCAAACTGTCCTCCTGTCATGAAGATTTTCAGGAGATTTGTGAAGTCGAAGGGGTTAAGAGGTGCGGATCATGTAAATTAGGGTTTATCCGACAAAGATTTCAATTCCTCAATTGATTAACATTGCTTTCGCCCAGACCCTCATTTTTTCTTCGTCCTTCCCATAGAAATTCCCTTCTCAATTTTGTTATGCTTTTAATACTTTGAAATGCACTCTTCAAGATAAATTTTGAACCAGTATTTGTTTCCTCGTTGCCTTTGGCTTTTATCCTTTTAATTAAGTATTTAGTCGAACAGCTTGTGTGCTCTCTCTTTTGTGGGCATTCTTTTTTCATTTTTTGAAGTTCAATCCATGTATGGCACGATGGTTGCTCGGGGCGTTAATTGTTGCTTGACTTAGTGTTATAGAATAGAAAATGAGTAGTCATACGGCCGATAAGAAGAATGAAGAACAGGGAAAAGACGTGCCGTTTTCTTCTAGGGATATCAAACGAGAGAAGACTACTGGTGCACAAGTTGAGGCCTCTGGCTCTGCTCCTTCAGAAGAGCCTAAATCTATTCCCTCTGCGAACGAGAATCCTTTAGCTGAGACTAGGGTAGTGTCAGATGCTAACAGTGTTAAATTACAATCCACCCGACAGCAAAATTTACTGCCTTCCCTTTCTTTAGATGCTGGTGCAGTTACGGGTTCAGCAGAGCCTTGTATTCAACCACCTTCTAACATCCAAGCGAAAGCTTACGAAGTTCGTGATGCCGAGGAAGACACTGCAATTGTCACTGACCGCGTTGTTTCTGTGAACCCTGACCTCACGGCAGCTTCAAAGGTGGAAGCCCCTATATCTCGCATGGTAGAAGTGCACAGAGATTCGACAGCAGAGGCCCCTGCAGATTCCAAGGTGGAAGCCCTGAAATCTTCCAGACCGGAAGGCCCTGCAGATTCCAGAGTGGAAATCTCTAGTGTTTCAAAGGCTGAACCTCCTGCAGATTCCAAAACTGAACTCCCTGCAGACTCCAAGGTTAAATCTTCTTCCGAAGCACACCCTACTACACTTAAGCCTAATGCAGCTTCTACTGGTATAGAAATAGAGAATGTAAATCTGAGAGAACTCAAAAATGAGGTTAAAATAACAGAGCTTGCTACACCTGTAACAAATGAGAAATCCAACATTCGACAACCTACTCCGAAGCCAAGTGCAGCTTCTTCTGACATAGAAATTAAGAATGTAAATGCGAGAGAACTAAAAAATGAAGTAAAGCAAACAGAGTTTGCTGCTCCCACAACAAATGAGAAACCCAACATGGGACAGTTATTTCTTGTAGACAGGGATTACGAGGGTAGTGAATCAGGAACAGAAGAGGAGCAGTCAACATTTATGAAGGCACTTGAAAATTTCTTTAGAGAGAGGAGCATGGAATTTAAGCCTCCTAAGTTCTACGGAGAGGGATTGAATTGTCTTAAGTAAGTTTCTAGTTTTGACTTGCTTCCATTCTTTTTTCATTTTCTCGGACAGCACTAATTAGTCTGTTCTAATTTTATAATTTTATGGGAATGGAGGTTGTGGAGAGCTGTGACTAGATTGGGTGGCTATGACAAGGTATGCACTATCTACTCTAGGATAAGATAAACTTCTATGATTTTCAATTTTCACTTCCATTTTTTATTTTGTTCTATTGCTATTATAGTATAGGCCAATTTTGTTCCTTTTTTGTTTTGGAGTGATTGCCCCTATTTATGATTTGGAAAATGTGTAAAATAAATAAATAAATAAATAAATAAATATCTATTTGTAATTTTGAAAATGTGTAAAAATAAATAAATAAATAAATTTCTGGGTCTACAAGATGATAAAAAAACATGAATATATATTAAGAATTACAGACAAAGAAATATGAAAAGATCCTTTGTTGTTGAGGGGATTGCAGGAATGGAGATTCAAAAAAGAATTTGTGTAATTCAAGTCATAAAAAGAATATGCTTTAATCAAGGGAATGCATAAAACTATACTAAATATTAATAATAGTTACTAAAACCAAATTGGGCATCTTTTTCTCTCTTGTAGTAGGAATTTTCCTTCTCCCGAACCATTAATTTATGTGCATCACTCTGGAGCTCAAGCTTGATGATCTTTTAATGTAAACTAGTATTATCTGATTTTCCGGTTGACATTCCAACATGTATAGGGCACTTCCCTAATTTTGGACTCAGAAAATTATCTTGTGTGAAGAAATTGGAAGATTAACAATTATTGTACTATGTTAAGTAAATTTCAATGTAAGTTTTGTATGGTAATTAACAATAAAGGTTGATACTTTTAGGAACAAATTATTAATTGCATTAAAATATTAATATACACACCATATTGGTGGTGTATTATGTTGAATGTCTGCCTATAAGTCTCGCCCAAGATAATTAGTTAAGTACATACGAAGATTGCTCCTTTTGTAATTATCACTTAATGCTTGTTTGCTGCAATCAATTGTTAGATTAACAAATAGCTGGGAGATGAGAGCCAAATATTGTTGTTTTCTGCATATTTCCTGGAAACCTTATGCAAGTATTTGTAATATGATTTACCAAACCACTATGGTCAAATTTTGTAGGCATTGTTTTTTTGCCAAACTTTCTTTGGTGACTTCTGTAAAGATGAATAACAGACTTCTGAACATGGGTAGGTGACCTCATGTAAGTTGTGGCGGCAAGTGGGAGAATCCTTTAAACCCCCAAAGTAAGTAGCAGTTCATGCTGTTGCTTTTAATTATTGTTATTGATTTTTGTGTGCAAACTTTACCATGTAGATGGTGGACAAATTGTGCTTTTTTTGTGCTGTTGGTATAGCCAATTTTTATGTTATCAATAGAGGTATATCGGGGTTCTTTTTTCTACAAAAAGAAAAAGCTTTTGGTTTCTATAATTAGTTCTCAAAATGTTTGCTGTTAATCATTAATAAATTGGAGATGTTCTAGGCTCACCTTTTATTTTAAATTTTTCATTCCATCCACCAAGGCATGCATACTCTCTTAACTATCACAATTAGTTCACAAATCTAGTGGCTGATTTCCCTTTTCTATTTTTTATGCAGGACATGTACAACGGTTTCATGGACATTTAGAGGCTTTTATGAGAAGGTGATCTTAGAGTCGTGAATTATCTTATGCTATATCCTAAATATAATACTGCTATATTGTATCACAACCAGGTGGAGGCTCAAAAGCACTCGATTTTTACATTTCATTGTAACGTATACATTACATACACCACACATATTTGTATGCATGGTTTGCCCATGAGCAAGTTCATTTCCTTGAATTTCTATTTATGTGAATTAAGAATGTTTGGACTGCACAGTTTTTTGTTTACTACAAGAGATTAGTTGGATCCTTAGCATTCACCAGCTGCTTTTTACGCTTTTTAAGTGTTTTATCTACTGAGATTGCTTGGTAGCTTGTTTAGAATTGTAGTGCTTTCTTTCTGCTCTCAGAACTTGAGTCAAAAGATTTGTGGACTTTATGGCTTAGCATATATTTCTTGTTGCATATTTATACATCAGAAGATAAATGGTAGCTTGTTTAGAATTGTGGACATTATGGCTTAGCATATATTTCTTGTTGCATATTTATACATCAGAAGATAAATGAAGTAGTTGATATGTAAATTTTTCCTAAAAACATGACTAACCATTTGTGCCTATTGAAGTTGGAAAATGGGATTTAGCTAGCATAACAACTATACCAGCTTGCCTCCAATTGGTGTTGAACATCTTATGTCTCACAGCTGAACAAGAGTTGTTCTCATTTCTTTTCTTCTTTTTTTGTTAGTGATTTAGCCCAAATACTCTTTATTGCTTCTGTACTCCCTTTTAGCTATTTTCTTTAATAATATTTTGTTTAGTTTCATATGCTTACTTTGTTTAATATGTTCCTTCAGGCACTTCTTGATTATGAAAGGCATAAGATATCTGGTGGTGAGCTCTGTTTACCTGTTGCTTCTCAGTCAGAAACTATGAATATTGACAATCAGGTAAAATCAACTAAATTTCTGATTAATTGCATGATCTTCTTCTTCTCTGCTTTTAGATGGCATGATTTATCTCAATTCATCTCATTGGAATAATTGCAGTTTATTAAGAGAAATCCATGGAAATGATGTTCTAATTTAAACTCAGATCCTAAAGTAGTACTTATGTACAAGAGGAGGGAAATTAGTCCACAGTCGGGTTCTGTTTATGTCAAACTTGGTCCCAAACTGCTTTTGCTGGTCAGGCTACCATTGAGGTTGCTTTCAAAAGAATGACAACCCAGCATGAATTCTGTCCTGTTTGGTCCAAAATCTGGAAGCCTACTGTCTAAGCCCTTCGATCTTGAGAATTACACAGTGACATATGAACACAGTTTAAATGCTTTAGCTTTTTCCAATTTTATTATGCTACCAAATGAGTTATTGGCTTTAGTGGCCAATAGGCTCTAGGATTGGAATAGATTTTTCCATTGGAACTCTTACCTATCTTTTATCTCTTTCCAACATCATTCTTGCGTGATTGTGGTAAATAGGTTTCAGGCTCAGGGAGAGCAAGGAGGGATGCGGCTGCGCGTGCCATGCAGGGTTGGCACTCACAACGTGTTCTTGGCAATGGTGAAGTCACTGACCCTATAATCAAGGTTTGTTATTTCAACTCTTGAAGGAAAAAAAAAAAAAAATATTCTGTATTTCGTTGCATGT
>JAWDEX010000017.1:676965-687353 GCA_035221805.1 Trichilia hirta
TTGGCCTATATCTCATGCATGTATTAACTGATCTACTTGGTTAGTTGTTGAACATGAGATCCATACAATTTAATTTGAGAAAAAAGAAGGGCATTTCTTTGTGGAAGTATGAGGTGTCTCATAAAATAATGTAACCAATTTTAGAAAATCCACATTAGGCTTAGCTATCAAAGATAAATTAAGAAATAGCTATAGTTTGGCTTCAGTTCATTTTGATATTCAGTTTAGTCTACTCTTTCTCAGATGTATCCCAATTGAAGTATGTGGTATCTTGTTTGGCAAACTCAGGTACGAGTACAGTCAGATCCTGTTGGATGCCTAGTTATAAGTGGTGAACCTGAGCATCCTGATAATCCTTGGGGTGTCACACCCTTCAGAAAGGTGCGCATTCTTTTCACAAAGAAAATTGAGCAACACTCTTTGCTCATCTTGGGAGCAAATATGTGGATGGATATGTTGTGCGTAGCATTTTTCTGGAGGGGAATTCAATTGAAATGCTTTCTCTTAACTTTAAGCTTCTCTCGTCGGTCATTAAATATGATTCATGCTTTTCTAATCGAATGTTATATTTTATTAAATTGCTCAAATGCTATATTTTGTTTTATTTTATCCATGAGTGTAATACTGTTTTCTTTGGATTATATTTGACTACATGCTCATCAAAAACAAGATTTTTTTAATTGACTGGAATTATCTTAAACAAAACAAATAATTTTAGTTAACGTTTTCCAATAGATTAAATAGGATTGGGTTAGAAATGTCCGAGAAAATGCGGAAACGATTTTTTGCTTATTTTGTATGCTATTTTGCCTGCACAAAAGTTCTGCAGACGTATTACTACGATATTTTTTTTGGTAGCAGGTTGTGAGCTTACCCGCAAGAATTGACCCTCATCAGACATCAGCTGTGGTCACACTTCATGGGCAGTTGTTTGTTCGTGTCCCATTTGAGCAATCTGACTAGGACTTTGTTTTCTGGGATGTTTACTCATAGGCCTGAGACAAGGACGTGAAGCTATTTAGCTCGAATCTTAACCATCTTTTTAAACTTTTGCTAGTGCTGCTGGTCTAAATGCACGTCCATACTATTGGTGATCTGATTTATATCAAGATTAATTTCTCTATTAAAATGATATACTAGTTAGTAGAATCCTTGTATGAAGCTGCGTAATTGGAGGTGTTGCGATCAGATGTTAGATGGGTAGCGTTCACAATTTACTTACAATTAAAGGATCAGTCGGTATTGCTATTGGGATGGATATTTTATCAAAATTTTTTTACTTGCCTTCTGTAAAATTCCTCCTCTACAGTATATTTTGAGAAGCAAAGGGGAAGGAATTGTTTTTCTAAATCTAACTAGGTCTGAAGCCAAACTGTAGCCAGCATTTATGAGATGGATGCGGTGGGTAAAGATTTAGAAAGAGTAAAATAGATGGAGGATTTCTTGGCTCTTGGGATCGTAAGCGTGTGTTCTGTAGCCCACTAATACCATTTTTTGTTTTTAAGGAGGGGCAAAATAATTCGGTCGAACGCGTCATTGACAACAATTTTTTTTTTCTGCAGTGCCTAAGCACTTAAGTACGTTGTTTTATCATTTTTAAAATAGTTGTTGAAATGTTTGGCGCTTTTAACGAAGCATTTAAGTATTATTTTAATAATATAATTAAGCATTCATTTAAAATTAATTATTCTTTCTAAATCCTAATTAAATTTAATAAATATTTTTAAATTAAACAAAAGGAAAATATTCAAATGTTTTTAGTGTTGGCATTTCAAGTTCGTTAATCTACTCCTTAGGGCCCGAGCGCGATGAAAAAAATAGGTATACAAAAATCATTCATACCATTTAACAAATTAGAACTTTGGGTCAGAATTAGACAAAGTTGGGCCCAATTTGTTTCTATTTCAACTATATTTGATTTGATCGGTCAAATAAAAACAGAGAGTTTTTAATAATGTCTACCGACTACCATCAAGGAAGAAAAACCGCGTGACTTTCATCCAACATATTAAAAACACATCACATGAAATTAGATACACTAGTTTCATTCATCGATAAAACAAAGTAAAAGGTTTTTATCCCACAAATTTTATCCCACTCCAAGCAAACCACCCCAGACTTCAGAACACACAGTGCGTGCAAAAAAGGTGACTCGTCTATATTTCTACAAACCACAAAACCGAGCCAGGGGCAATGACTGAACATAAATTAATCACAAACAAGTGAATACAAAATAAGAAAGAGAGAGATTAGAGATCTATCGAAACAGGTGACAGCAGAGCATTATATCGTGGAAAACAATATCAATAAAACATCATTAAATTTCACCTGTTTCAAGTCAATTTCTTAAGTAATTGACTTTAAGCATCTTCAAATTTACAACAGTTGCCATTAGCACTTCCCAAAAACTAGGTTTACACTGAATCAATTATCAGTCAAATTTAAAAGAAAGACAACCTTGAAAGGCTACAATAAAACAAACATATAATAAAGAAATATTGATAAAAACAGTTTCCATATTACGAGGGTATGATAACATCAGTTACTACAAAACGAGGTTATCATATTTCCCTAAAAATGTCTTTCCAATCTTTCATTACTGGGTGACTAGAAGTTATGACAACAATAGAAGGTTATGATAACATAGCTGCTAAGAATAAAAATATACCCTTTGAAATAATACATAATCAAGAAAAAAGCAGACATAAATATACAGTTCAAATATTTATATAATCTTTTCATGTAGGAGTCTCCTCTGATGGCAAATCCAACTCTTCATCTGAGTCCATTACATTTTCAAAATCATAGAAGGGATTTGCCTGCATGAAAGATTTCTTTGACATTATCCCATTGTTATAACCCTACTCTTCACAATCTATAGATATACAAAAACTCACCTCTGGTCTCGGAGTGACAGCTTCGAAAACAAAAAAAATCGGATCATCAAAATTAGGGGGTCTTAAAACAATATAAGCTCCCTTATTTCTGAACCTATCTTCAGTTACCTACATGACAGAAAAAGGAATAACCAAGCAAACCGTGAATAAGAAATACATAGAACACAATAAGCATAGATATCGCTTTTCCCCAATTAGTGAACCTAATGTATATCATTATTACTACAAGTTTCTTCTAAATAAAGTTTATACCAGTGCTAAAGCAACCAGTGCAGTCTAACTACACTGATCAGCCAAAACAAACATATACAGATCAGTCAACATACTACTGATCTTGATGTTAACTATCAAAAAAGAAAAAGATCATAGCTTTTTGTCCAACATATTACACACATTAAGAAAAAAACAACAAAACACTTTTGTTCTATTTATATGTGCTAAAAATATTAGACCAGTTTTGCTTTTATTGAATTATTAATTTGGCAATGAAGTACTACCTCATACCTCTGCACCATAACATATGTAGATTTGCAAAAAGAACAAAAAAGAGAGTTAGAAAGAAAAAGGATTTGCTCCATATAACACATGTAAATGTATCGTTTTGAATGACATATCCAGCAAAGTCCTAAGTAGTTTACCAAAGCCACCAATTAGCAAGATATATCAGGTTGCTGCAATGCATTCAACACAAAAACGTAATCATTTAAACATCTAAAATACATAATTTGAGGCTGATTTGAGTGCATAAGACAGAAAAGAATACTAACTTCAGAGCAAAGAAAAAAGGTCCAAGAGAGAGCCAGCAATTGACATATCACAGGGGAGAAAGATCCACATCATTTGAGAACACGATGGCTATTTATATGGGTTCAGGATACCTCACGGCTCAGATATAAGCAATAACTGTAGTTATACCAGCATACATCCTTAAATGGAACTTCAAAGTTTAAGATGATAGAGATGATATTGACTAGATTTAAGACACATCATGAAAGTATCAACAGTTTGTAAGAAATTTGTATAGAAGCATGGAACTTTGGTAGAAAACAAACTAAAAATAAGAACATAAACATACCTGAAACTGTGGGTAGTCTGGAGCACTAAACAGAGTAATACACTTTCCTGATTCTACGTCATGGTCTATCGTGTACCCATTATGCATTCCGGATAAATTAGGCCTCTTTTGTCTAGCATCTGGGCCTTCATGTGATCTGATAATTAACTGAAGCAACAAAAATATTCACTGCAATATTAGAACCTCAAGTTTTCCACTCTATAAATCACCTAGCTTTTGAACGCTAATTACAAAGATCACTAAAAAAAAAAAAAAAAAAAAGAAAAAGGAAATAAATTGTCAACGATAGAAGAGAAGAAGAAAATATCGATTTATTTAAATACAAACAATTGACGGTTGTGGTATTTTGCATTGATTACAAACTCAAAGTTCATTTACTTCCAATCAACTAGTTTATTATGATGCAGTAGGAAAAATAAAAGCAAGCAATTTAGAGTTTTGCAGTTGATAAATCATCAAATTAACCCATATTCTCCAATTTTAATAAAAGATGTATGTTATGCTTGTAAATGGATCAAACATGCAGTAATTCCATGGCAAACTACACACAAGGGTAGCAAGTTCTACAATCAACATAGAACAAGAATTGGAAACCAGTTAACCAGCCTCTATGTTAGATTTTCTGCAACAAAGAAGAAATAGATTTACAGAAAAGATTTTCATCTAAACTTTTAAGTCTGGATCAAGTTAAAACAAGCCTGAACAGTTTTAATTCGCCAACCCAACCACCCCTTCTTCATAGACAGACATTCCAGCCTAAACCCCATTTTCAGCCAACAATATATCTTATTGCAATATCTTTATTTATATAACACCAGTAGCTTAGTTTTCAAAAGTAGGGTCAGAAAGCCTTTTTCTTCTGCTAGGCCTATTGCTAAAAATAAACTAGTGCTCTTCAATTTATCAACAAATTTTCATTTCCTAAAGTAAAACACATATTTAATGTGTCAATTAAAATAGTGAAGTGCACTCTAGATATCATAAAGGAGACACACTGTTAGGTAAATGATCTAGATAACATTAGCATGAAGCTTATAAAACTACAAAGAGCAAGAGGAACCAGGTGCTTTATTCATGTATAGGCCATTTACAAGAAGTTCTGTATGAGAAACAACCAAACTATGAAAATCTCTTAAACAAAGCAAGCCAAAAAAAAATATGTACATTACTATATATACATCAGCAAAGCACATTAATTTTCAGTTCTTCCACAATTCAACTTTTTGTGTAATTGATCAAAATTTCGTTAACGAGTACAACGGCAGTTCTCATAAAGCACTTCAAGATAATTAGTTAAGTTTGCGAAACTCAGTACCAAGGCTGAGAGATAATAAATACATCAACTTAAAAGGCAAATTTTTTATTTTGTTATCACCTTTAGATCAAGCTTTTTCAAGAAGTCCTCTGTGCAGTCAGGGCCCCACATTAGACCAATGCCTCTTTCCTTATTCTCCGAAAGACCAGGCTGCATTGATGGATCTGACCATAGGACATCACCTGGAATCAAGTTTGAACTCACACACGGGTTCCATGGAGGATCAAGAACTGACCTTCGAGCTTTAGCTAATTCTTCTAATGAACCAAGAGATAAATGGTTGGCTTCTGGGTTAAGAATTACCCTCCGGTTCTTCTTTCCTTTGGATTTGTGCGGTGTAGCCCGAGAAACACTGCGAAAAATCCCTCCATGAGCCGTATAAACACGCCCACCTATTAGTGAGGCTAAAGGAAGTCCTTCGAAGCAGCCTAAACATTTCCGGTACACATGCTTACCTTTATCACCGTACTTTGTCATAACTTCCTTCTCGAAGCCATAAACAGATGTACAATACTTAGACTCATGATTGCCACGTAGTAAATATACTCTATGGGGCAAAGACACCTAGAAAAATGAGACGTTATTTAAAATCTCTACCCACTTGAAAGACGGTATATAAAATCTGAAAATTCTGAATAGATAAACACATTACCTTCCACGCTAATAAAATCAAGAAGGTTTCAAGACCCCAAGCTCCTCTGTCAACATAATCACCATTGAAGACAAAGAAACGATTTTCAGAAGGAAACCCAGCATCCTGCAGGAGAAAAATTGTGTCATGCAACTGCCCATGAACGTCTCCGACAACTACAACGCTGGCATTCTGATCAAGTCCGTCGATTCTGACACAATTCGGCTCTTTATGGAGGATCTTGGAAGCAATCAGCACCAAGGTGTCAAATACATGAACAGGAAATACGGAGGGAAATTCAGAGGGTGGAAGATTCCTTGAAGACCAGTCAAAGGTAGACATGAGATACTGGACCCATTCAATGTCAAGCACTCCATCGTCAGGATACGAGATAGGGATCTGAGCAGGCAATGTTAATAGCAGTTTCCTTCCATCAGAGCAGTTTGTAGTGGCAGTGGTGGCAAACGATGTAGTGGCAGCTGGAGATGCATCGGGTTGGGGAGAAGAAACTTCGGTGACTGATTTCGTTTTCTTTGTCATTTTTTCTTAATTCCTAATCCAAACATATGCCGCACAAATTTATTCCAAATATATAAAGCACAAATTCATTCGGTATAAGTTATTAATCAATACAGTTTAGTTTCTTTCTTCATGCTTTGAGTTTAATTTTCATGCCCAAGATTTAATATAACCAGCATGCAATAACTAATGCTTCTCTTTTAAAAATGTATGCCCAATGGCTGAATCAAATAAACAAGCCTAGCTTAAAAAAATGTCATAGCTGATCGTTAGTGTCTGTTCGTCAAATCATTCATATAAAATTAGAACAGAAAATCAAATCAACATCACAACATGCAAGGACGAAAAATTAATTAATCACCTAAATCCATCTGAAAAATTTCGACGTGCTCATAGCGAATGCTCAATCTGAAAATGTAACAAGAAATTAACCTATTTGGTTTTCCCCAGACGCCGGCGACCTGCGATTGCTAATGATGCCGGTTGATGGCTGCGTTAGCTTTGGCTACTCTTAGTCGTTGTGCGGAGAGGGCAGCGTCGGGCGTGGCTCTCGGTTTCTATTATCGAATTGAAGTATCTATTAAAAAAAATCTTCGTATCGGCAGTTTGCCAGCAATAGACCACCGTCCAATACGGACGTTGTTTGGCTGTGAGCGACAAAAATTGGCGAGGGTAGAGAGAAAGTGACGAACGGGTTCGGACTTCGGTGATTTAGATTTAAGGTGAGTTTGGGGTTACGGTTGTTTTTAAAATTTTTTTTATTATATCATTCAAAAAATCATCTTTATGATAAAATTTATTTTTAAATGTTATGTGAATTCTAAAAGTAGTTCATATGCGATTAGTAAATTATACTTGTTAAAATATTATAATAAGGCAATTGACTAAAGGTCCAATTATATTTTATATCAAACACAATATAATAATATGTATCGTTTAATTTTATAATATCATATTATATTTATTTTATCTAAATTTTAATAATATTATTTTTTAATTAGAGGTAAAATTTATTAATTTATTTCAAGTTAATTTGAAGTTTTTATAATTTATATCAAGATATATTTAAAAATATATTTATGATAAAATTGCTTCTCAAAATCTAATTTTGAAAAGTATTGCCTTTCTTGATTCTCAAAATTGACTGTAGAGTAGCTGATTTTATCAAAAATAATTAATTTCAAACAAAATTTTACCAAATACCTAAAATAGCTCAAAATTACTTTTAACTATTACAATAGCTATCTCAACACAGGACTTGAATATGTAAGTCTTATAATTGTTGATATTTTATCTAAAATGATGAATTACAAATAATTTTAAAATTCGTCAATTATTTCTTTATAATACAAAAAATATATGTTGCTATTTTAAAAAAAAAAATCTAGAGCACTATTTTTTTTTTTCACTTATAATTTCCCCCTATCACCCAGGTTCATAGGTGGGCTGGCTAGCAAGCGAACTGCAAGACAAAAGGCTTCGTAGCCTTACTAATCCTGAATAAATAACTCTATAATTATTGAATATATTAATCTAATATGATGAATTACAAAATAATTTTGAAATTCATCAATTATTTATTTATAATATAAAAAATTTACAATACCTTTTTTTCAAAGAAAAAATCTATACTATTTTTTTAATTATAATTCCACCCCCAACATCCAAGTTCGTAGACAGGCAGACAGCTTGCAACTCGAAAGATTTTGCGACTTTCTGAGCTATGCTTCTGAGAGTCCACAACACACAGTGACCACAAGCATCCTCACCCCGGGATTTAAACTGAGTGAATAGCCAATCTAAAATCTAAATTAATTTTAAACTTAGCATACTTCATTTATAACATAGTTGTAATATTTTTCAAATAAAAAATAATATATTTGTAATAATTGCATTCGTAAATAATTTTAAGAGCACATTATTTAAAATATTTCATAATTATTTTTTTCTTAATAATTAATATTTATTTATTACTTGTATATTTATAGTTGACATGGATACTTAAATTTTTTTTGATATAGATTTTATTTTTTCGTAGTTTGCTCGAGCCGATACTAGTTTACCTTGGATCAAAAATTTAGCTGCACATAGACTACACCTGAAACCCAAAAGAAGAAAGATAAGAGGAGAACTGACTTTTCAGCGTATAAACTCTGATGCTTAAATTAGCTATCAAAGCAAAAAAGGGAAAAGAGAAGCACAAAGGCCATAATAAAGGAGGATAAGTGTTTAAAAGAATAAACTGTCACAAGTAGTCGGATCGGTATTTTTTTGGGAGTAAATTCTTGGTGTCTCAGAAGTTGATGCTTTTATTGACTGTCCAATTCCTTTCCTCAGTAATGAATACCTTATTTATAGTGATCTTAACATGTGCGATTATCAGAAAATAATAGCCCGATTTGACATTAGGTGACTTGTTCAGCCGACTGATTGGTCATTTCATATACATGGTCTACCAATGTATAGTGGCTTATTAAATGCTTGTCACACAACCGGTATGGTGCACCAAGCTTTTAATATGATAGGACATCTTATAAGCTTTAGGAGGTGTACTTTGCTTACCATTTTGGGTCTCTCAATTTTATAGTTGTGATTAGGTTAGCTCAAGATTTAAAGTGCAAGCCTAGGTATAGGCTTGCAAGTTTTGAAAGATCCAAACTCAGCTCATATAGTCTCATTCCTTCACTTTCTAAAGTGAAATATGATTGCTTTAAGAGAATCTTCTAATATAAGTCCCCCATGTTTCTGTTGTCATGAAGTAATAGTAAAAATTTTACTTGCTTTATCTTTCTTGATGCGAATTAATTTAAATGGTTAGTGTGAAATTTGAATCGCTAACAGAGAAATTTATTGCAATTGCATTATTTTTTAGCCTATCATTTTTGCAAAAACCTAATTGCTTATTGGTGCTTCTTCGTGTTTTATAATACCGCCACATATAGTCTCAAAAGTGGCCATATTTATGTCCGTGAGCTATTTTAGGGTATCCCAACATTCTTTGTTGATGTAGCATAATCTAGGCCCTCTAATTAGTGACTTTAGGGAATCGTTGCACTGCTCTACTATTTTTAATTTGGCTAAATATCCCTAGTCTTCCTATTTTAACTCCCATTTTGCTTGCCAAGTTTTAGTTACAACGAAATATTTCTTGAGCCCGTTGTTTTTTCTTCCATCCTTAATATCTTTCAATCTTCATTTATTTTTTCTAGCATCTTCCAACTAGCGAGAATTCGCTTCTCTTATTGTCTTCCTTATTACTTTGCTTTGTATCTGTGTGTTTGCTTAGTTGCGATAGACTGGTACCTGGGGAGTTTTTAGCTTTAGGTATGTTAAAATGCCTTGGGTGGTGAACCTATGTCAATGAGCAGAGGCTTAAGGCCATGAAGCTTGACGTTGCGCTTAACCTCTTAGGATTCGCTAGAGAATTCCTAGGGACAACGCTATCTGTTAGCCTTAAGAATTATATTATAGTTTTTATCTTGACCAATCTGACCCAGTGTTGTGTGTTTATAAAAAATGAGTTTTATCAGTGAAAGTGTCAAAATCATATCCTGAGGCCAGTCGCCTCAAGATATCGTGAAAGTTGATCTCGAGTCCAATTTGTCCTTAAGATCGAATGGCGACGGGTCTACGATCAAGTTCGTCCCTTCCCTCAGACTTAGGCTTAAGTACGAGGCAGATTTGTTCTCCTCTATAATTAGTGCTTAAGTTATCGCACTATATCAAGATGCCTATAAAATGAACAGTTTAGTGTCAATGAGGGTATCTCAGAGAAATGAATTATTGAGCCAACCCTCTCTTAGAAAGATTGCCTTAATAAGAAATTGTTCCTGTTTGGAGTGAGACTGCTACTTCTGCCCTTTTTCACTAGCTTATTAACACATTTTTATATTCCACCATATCAATTAGCCCTCAATAGTTAAAAGATTCTAGTTAGTCTTTACATGCTAT
>JAWDEX010000017.1:687453-702363 GCA_035221805.1 Trichilia hirta
TAGAACTAATATATTAATGAGACCTTTTAGAATGGGTGATAGTTTATTTCGAAGAACTCTATAATTTAGTGTGCTTGGACGAGAGCAGTACTAAGATAGGTGACCTCTTAAAAAGTTCTCATATTAATTCATTACTAAGAACAAAATTATGAGATCTCAAGAATTGAGTTAAAGCAAACAATATCATTGATAGCTATTAAACTGGATCTCACAGTATAGTATTAAAGTCAACTCTCTTCTCGTACAATCGTGGATTCGAGAATGAGCCAAATATAAGCTGATAAGCTTGTAATATTCCAGTCTTAAAGGGCAAAAAGTGACATCAGGGCAAAAGTATCTAAGTAAAGAGCAACTCTTAGCAGGCTTTGAATAGCTGTGGGAGTAAAAGCGAGTCTCACATCAGAATAAGAGAGAAAATTATTGATCTATAAAAGTGGAAATATAACCAATATATTAACGAGGCCTTTTGAGATGGATAGTGGTTTATTTCTAAAAATTTTACAATTAAGCTTGTTTGAATAAAAGTAGTACCAAGATAGATGATCTCTTGAAAAGTTCTTATATTAACCCTTTACCAAGAACAAAATCGTAATGCCCCAAAAATTAGATCAAACCAAACCATATCATTAATAAGTGTTAGATCAGGTCTCCTACTTCAAAACACTTGAGGTCACCTTTTGGAAAATCCTTGTATTAACCCATTACCAAAAATAAAATCATTAGGCCCTAAAAATTAGGGTAAAGCAAATAATATCATTGATAAGTGTTGAACTAAATCTTATACTTCAGACAACCTAAGGTCATCTCTTAAAAAGTTCTCATATTGACCCATTACTAAAAACAAAACTATAAAACCTCAAAAATTAAGCCAAAGCAAACAATATATTTAATAAATATTGAACTGGGTCTTATACTTCAGACCACCTGATGTCAACTAGCTCTTGTAAGAATAAATATTTTACTAGCCTAACTCCAAAGACACCTCTTTTATTATTTAACTCAGGTATCAACTACTTAAGGAAACTTTGTCTTAAGAAATCTCGAATTAATCGATCCTAAATACCCTTTCATAACACTCTAATAGTACAAAAAAACATTCAACAAGATTTCAATACAGTCAACATTCTATGGTATTTGTAGTATTTACTGCAAAATTACCATGTAGGTATTGAATTTCACATTACTGATATGTTTTCTTAGTTTGATTACATGATTGCATGTTTTGATGAAGAATACCTTAAATCATCAATGGCTGCTCCTAATAGTCAATTTGTCATCTTTCTGCAATGGTTCAATTCAACGGCACTGTGGTATGAATATTTTAAACAACTCCTAATAAAAAAATATGCATCTCAGAGCTCAAAAGACAAGCAAACACGGCATCATCACATTCAAATATAACAGCAGTCACGTCACCAATTTCGAACTTCTTTACTTCCCACAAGTTCAAGAATACGAGGTATTTCTATATAGCTTAGTCAAGTTGTATGAACACCATCCTTGTCTTAGTATTCTTCACAGGATGCCGTGTTTTGATCAGAAAAAAATAATGGAACTAAATGCTTGAATTCTACTTCAACTTTGGTCACCTTATCAACAACAGCAATATGGGAAAGGTATACGAGCCTCATAAACATCGAAGTAGACTTTACCGAAAAGTATTTTACTCTTCACAGGATAATCAAGTAACCCAACAGCCAACCAGCCCAAATAATATATAAAGGCCCAGCCCAAAGTTCGGCCCAAAGCTTATTTCTAGATCTGAGTCTTCACATAGAATATTAGCAATCTCATTTGAGAATTGAATCAAACACATGGCCCCAAAATTCAACAAAGTAGTAGACTCTTACATAGATACAAAATATCAGGCCCTGCCAAGCTCACAAGATCCTTATGCTTATATTAATGATCCAGATTTTGCAGACTTTGATGAATGTTTAAGGCGACTCACACAAGACAGGATTAGTGATTATTATTGGAAAACACGTAGAAAAAGAACAAGTGGACAAGTGGAGAGTCTTCTTTCACACGAGGACGAGATCAGTATGTCAAGTGGATCTCCATTTTAAAATGTTGTAACAACTTAGAGTTTATGCGGTGGAGGTGGTCCAGAGTGGTCCACTTGGTTTGTTTTATATAATAATTTAAAATTTGTGTAATCTCAGTAGTCTAATGTGGTCAATTTAATTTGTATTATTTAGTTAAAAAGATTCGCATGCTAAGTTATAAAGTCTGTAAAAATATGATGATTCATTGTGTTTGCTGAGTTATTATATTGGGTATAATAATGAGTGTGAGCAGTTGTAATTAAAAAAATAGGTATACTATTTTTACTTTTATAATCAAAAAGATTGTACCTTTGAGTCGGAATTGGACAAAATTAGGCCGACTTTGTTTCTATTTCAGCTACATTTGAATTGATCAGTCAAAAAACAAATCTATGTTAATAATGTCCACCGTAAGGAAGAAAAATGGCAATGTATTAAAAACACATCACCTGAAATTAGATACACTAGTTCCATTCGTTGATAGAGCCAAGTAAAAGGTTTATCCCCAAAGTTAGGAGAAAACAATGTCAATAAAACAACAATGAATTTCACTTTTTTCCCCGTCAATTTCTTTAAGTAATTGACCTTTAGGCATCTTCAAGTTTACAGCAGCAGTTGCCATTAACACTTCCAACTAGTTTACACTGAATCAATTATCAGTCAAATTTAAAAGAAATGACGAACATTTCAAGGCTACGCTAAAAACAAGCATATGATAAAATAGTATTGGCAAAAGTAGTTTCCATATCAGGCGGGTATAATAATATCAGTTACTCAAAAAGTGATTATCATATTTCACTAAAAGAGCATCTTTCATTACTGACTGACTAGAAGTTATGAGACAACAATAGAAGGTTATGATAACATGGCAGCTAAGAGTAAAAAATACACCCTTTGAAATAATTCGTAATCAACAAAAAAGCAGACAAATATACAGTTCAAATATTTATATAATCTTTTCATGTAGGAGTCTCCTCTGATGGCAAATCCAACTCTTCATCTGAGTCAATTACATTTTCAAAATCATAAAGGGATTGGCCTGCAATAAAGATTTCTTTGGTATTAATCCACTGACATAACTCTACTCTTCACAATCTATAAATATGTAAAAATTCACCCCGGTCTAGGAGTGAGCTTTGAAAACAAAAGAGTCTGGGTCATCAAATTTAGGGGGTCTTAAAACAATATAGGCTCCCTTAGTTCTGAACTTATCTTCAGTTACCAACATGACAGAAAGGCATCACTAAGAAAACTACAAATCAGAAATACATAGAACATAAGATGCATAGATATTAATTTCCATCAATTAGTTACCCTAATCTATGTCATTATTACTACAAGTTTTTCTAAATAAAGTTTCTGCCTGTGATAAATTAAGCAGTCTAACTACAATGATTATCCAAAACAAACATATACAGATCAGTCAACATACCACTGATCTTGATGTTAATCATCAAGATAGGCAAAGATAACAGCTTTTTGTCCAACATATTACACACATTATATTAAATCAAGGAGACATTCTGTTCTATTATATATGCTCACAACATTTGAAAAATTAGCAAGGTTGTGAGGGAAGTTTTCCTTTCACTGTTGCCTTTATTGAATTATTAATTTGACAATGAAATACTACCTCATACCTCTGCAACATACCATATGAAGATTTGCAGAACAAAAGAAAAAGAGTTCTAGAAAGACAAAGGATTTGCTCCATGTGATATAATATTTGTAAATGTATCATTCTGATTGACATCTACAGCAACATCATAAATAATTTAGTAAAGCCATCAAAAATTAGCTAGATATATATCAGGTTGCTGCAATACATTCAACACAAAAACCAAATCAGTTAAACATCTCAAATACATAATTTGAGGTTGCTTCGAGTACATAAGACAGAAAAGAATAATGACTTACCCATTGACCGACTCCACCAGTTGACTAGTCCCCGTTAGCTCTGCACTCTTACAACCAAGCACAAGAGCAAAGACAAAAGGTCAGGAGAGAGAAAGCCAGAAATTGACATATCACGAGGGAGAATGATCTATGTCATTTGAGAACATTGTGGCTATTTATATGGGTTCAGGAGTCCTCGTGACCCAGAGGTAAGCAATAACTGTAGTTATAGCAGCATACATCCTTCAGTGGAACTTCAAAGTCTAAGATGATACGAATGTTATTGACTAGATTTAAAACACATCATGATAGTATCAACAGCTTGTAAGAAATTTGTATAGAAGCACGGGCATTAATTTTGGTAGAAAAGAAACTAAAAATGAGACATAAATGAACCTGAAACTGTGGGTACTCTGGAGCACTAAACAGAGTAATACACTTTCCTGATTCTATGTCATGGTCTATCGTGTACCCATTATCCATTCCGGATAAATTAAGCCTGTTTTGTCTAGCATCTGGGCCTTCATGTGATCTGATAACTACCTGAAGCAACAAAAATATCCTCTGCAATATTAGAGCCACAAGTTTTCTCACTCTATACATCACCTAGCTTTCAAACACTAATTACAAAGATCACTATAAATAAAAAAGAAGATACAAAAAATAAAAGAAGAGGAAGAAATAGAAATAAATTGTTGACAATAAAAGAGAAGAAAACACATAGATTATTTACACATAAACAATTGATGGTTGTGGTATTTTGCTTTGATTAGAAACTCAAGTTCATTTACTTCTAATCAACTAGTTTTTATGAAGAAGCAGGAAAAATAAAAGCAAGCAATTTACAATTTTGCAATTGATAAATCGTCAAATTAACCAATGTTCTCCAATTTTAATGAAAGGTAAATGTTATGCTTGTAAATGGATCAGATATGCAGTAATTCTATAACACACAATGGTAGCAAGATCTACAATCAACATAGAACAAGAACTAGAAACCAGTTAGCCAGACTCTGTGTTAGATTTTCTGCAACAAAGAAGAAATAGGTTTGCGGAGAAGAATTTCATCTAAACTTTTAAGTCTGGATCAAGTTGAAACAAGCCCAAATAATTTTAATTCATAGACAGACATTCCTGCCTAAACCCCATTTTCAGCCAACAATATATCTTCTCTTTATTTATATACATTGGTAACTTAATTTTCAAAAGAAGGGTTGTCAATAAAAAACTAAAGAAAAGCCCCCCATTTTTCTTCTGCTATGCCTATCACTAAAAATAAACTAGTCGTCTTCAATTTATCAACAATTTTCACTTCCTAAAGTAAAACACATATTTAATGTGTCAATTAAAATAGTAAAGTGCCTTCTAGATGTCATTAAGAAGATACAATGTAAGGTAAATAATCTAGATAACACTAGTATGAAGTTTATAAAACTATAAAGAGCAAATGGAACCAAATGCTTTATTTATGTATATGCCTTTTACAAGAACTTTTATATGAAAGATGATCAAACTATCAAAATATCTTAAATAAAAAATGCATGCCAAAAAAATTCGTACAATATAATATATACATCAACAAAGCACATCAATTTCAGTTTTTCCACAACCTTTTGTGAAATTGATCAAAGTTTCTTCAAAGAGTATAACAGCAGTTATCATAAAGCGCTCCAAGATGAATAGTTAATTTTCTGAAACTCAGTGCCAAGGCTGAGAGATAATAAAATACATCAACTTAAAAGGTAAATATTTTATTTTGTCATCACCTTTGGATCATACGTTTTCAAGAAGCCCTCTGTGCAATCAGGGCCCCACATTAGACCAATGCCTCCTTCCTTATTCTTGGGTAGACCAGGTTGTATTGATGGATCTGACCATACAACATCACCAGGAATCAAGTTTGAACTCAAAAGCGGGCTCCAAGGAGGATCAAGAACTGACCTTCGAGCTTTCGCTAATTCTTCCGATGAACCAAGAGATAAACAGTTGGCTTCTGGGTTAAGAATTACCTTCCGGTTCTTCTTTCCTTTGGATCGGTGTGGTGTGGTGTTGTGTGAGAAACATTGCAAAAAATTCCTCCATGAGCCATATAAACACACCCACCTATTGACGAGGCTAAAGGAAGCCCTTCGAAGCAGCCTAAACATTCCCAGTACACATGCTTACCTTTATCACCAAACTTTGTCATAACTTCCTTTTCGAAGCCATAAACAGATGTACAATACTTAGGCTCATGATTACCGCGGAGTAAATACACTCTATGAGGCATACACACCTAGAAAAATGAGATGCTATTTAAAATCTATACCCATTTGAAATATAATATATCAAGTCTGAAAATTCCAAAGAGATAAACACATTACCTTCCACGCTAATAAAATCAAGAAGGTTTCAAGACCCAAGCTCCTCTGTTGACATAATCTCCACTGAAGACAAAGAAACGATTTTCAGAAGAAACCCCAGCATCCTGCAGTAGAAAAAGTGTGTCATGCAACTGACCATGAACATCTCCAACAACAACGACAACACTGAAATCCTGATCAAGGCTATCAATTCTGACACAGTTTGGCTCTTTATGGAGGATCTTGGAAGTAATCAGCACCAGGGTGCCAAATACATGAACAGGAAACACAGAGGGGAACTCGGAGGTGGAAGATTCCTTGAAGACCAGTCAAAGTCAGGCATGAGATTCCGGATCCATTCAATGCTATGCACTCGATCTTCAGGATATGAGATAGGGATCTGAGCAGACGCTGTCAATAGCGGTTTCCTTCCTGCACAGTAGTTTGTAGTGGCAGCAGAGTCTGCTGTGGTTGCAAATGATGTAGTGGCAGCTGGGGATTCATCTGGTCGGGGAGGAGATACTTCGGTGACTGATTTCTTTTTCTATGTCATTTTTTTCTTAATTCCTAATCCAAAAATATAACGCACAAATTCATTCCAAACATATAAAGCACAAATTCATTTGGAATAAGTTGTTAATCAATACAGTTTAGTTTCTTTCTTCGTGCTTTAAGTTTAATTTTCATGTCCAAGATTTAATGAAACCTGCATGCAATAACTAATGCTTCTCTTTTACCAATGTATGCCCAATGGCTGAATCAAATAAATAGGCTAGCTAAAAAAATGTCATAATTGATTGTTAGTGTCTGTTCGTCAAATCATTGATCAAAAGTTAGAACAGAAATTAACATCAAAATCACAATATGCAAACAAAAAAAAAAGTTGATGATCCGATTTTGGTATGATCAACCACCTAAATTCATCTGAAAATTTTCGATGCGCTCACAGCGAATGCTCAATCTGAAAATGTAAAAAGATATTAACCTTTCTTGGTTTTCCCCAGATGCCAGCGACCAGCGATGGCTAATGATGCCGGCTGATGGTTGTGTTAGCTTTGGTTACTCTTGATCGTTGTGCGGAGAGGTCAGCGCCGGGGCGTGTATCTCCGATTCTACACTCCATTTCAAGTATGCATAAACAAAATGTCTTCGTATCGGCAGCTTGCGGGTAATAGTTTCCGGTCGAGGACCACTGCCGGATTACGGACGTTGTTTGGCGGTGAGCGGCGAAAATCGGAGAAGGGAGAGGGAAAAGGCCAAACGGGTTCGGAACATTGGTGACTCACGTTGTACGTTTTTGTTTTTGTTTTCTAATTTTGGTTTTCATTTTTTAACTTTCAAAAAGAACAAATTTTTCGGAAAGAAAATTGGGAAGTGATCCGGGTCGAATCACCCGAAAAACTCAAAAAGAAGGGAGGTCGATGAGCCCCGTACCCGAACCAAATTTATTGTGGGCCCTCAAAAGGGGTCCAAGTCTAATTGCAGAACAATAACAAATTTTTGATTGCCGTCACTTTCAAAAATTTTTGTTTCTGTTATATTTTTCAAAAAATTAATTAATTATTTGATACAATTTATTTTTAACATTAATATAAATTTTAAAAATATTCATATCCATTTAATAAATTATACTGCTAAAATAGTGTAATAAAACAACTGACTATGTTTCATGTTAAATACAATACAACAATATACATCATTTAATTCTATCTTTTTTTTTTATTATTATTTAAGTTTTAATAATATTATTACTTATTGAAAAATAAGAATTATTAATTTATTTAAGATTAATTTTAATTTTTATTATCTATATCAAGAAACATTTAAAAATATATTTATGATAAAATTGTTTCTTAAAATTAAATTTAAAAAGCACTTTCTTTCCTCAAAATTTGTTGTAGAGTGGTTAAATTTATCAAAAATAATTCTAAATAAATTTCATCAAACACTTAAAATAGCTTTTGACTACTCAAAATCACTTTTGCAATCTTAAGTAACCCTTCATAAGTAACTCCTATAATTGTTGAACATGTCACCTAAAATGAAGAATTAAAAAAAAAAAAAAAATCATCAATTATTTATTTATAATCATAAAAAATCTATATTACTTTAGATGACTAAAATCTAACTTAGTTATTAAACTCAGCATACTTTATTTATGATATAGTTAAAATATTTTTTTTTAAATAAAAAATGATATATTTGAAATAATTGCATTCATAAATAGTTTTAAAGAGTACATTAAATTAATCAAAATCTCAGCGGTTATGATTCTAATTGAAAATTTACTTATATGAAAAAGAGATAAAAGCATTTTGTTGAATATTAAGGATATGGTTTTGAAAATAAAGTTATAAAATATGTTTAATAATATTAATTTTTAATAGGATCCACTCATATTTTAACTAACATATAACTTTCATTGCACAACAGTTATTATAAAATATAAGACCAAAATAATTGTGTGATTATAGCACCTTAATACCAAATATGCTTGCTCTGAATCATTCTTGAGTTCGAAGTTTATTCTTTTAGTAACTAAGCTGGATATTATTTTAGAATTAATATAAAATAATCTCATTATTGAATGATATTTTAGCAAAAAATATGGTTGTTGTTCACATAAAAATGTGCATCAACTAGGAGCGTAGAGCTCAACAAGCATTTCTAAAGTTGTCCACAGTGAGGCAAATTAATATTGCAGTAATTATAAATTTCTTATAATCCAATACAACAGAGTACAAATAGTAAAGCATAGAGAAGAAATAAATAATAAATAGAGTAGCCAGACACTCGTACTCGTTTTATACTCTACTTCTTCCTTTTTTGATTTTATATATTTTTATCAAATTTATTATTTAAACGAGTGATTATCATCTTCAAATTAAACTCATATATATATATATATATTAATCTCTAAACTTATTACAATTTTTATTTTGATTGTTGTGGAAGTTTAAGGCATTTTGTTCCACATTATAATAGTCATTACTAATCTCACCGCAAGTTATGCTCTTTAGGTGTGGCATATGTAAATATTTATGATGTGATTGATATCTTTACATAGCTCAATAAATTAACAAATGTACAAAAGTTTTCTAAAACAATTAAAATGTATTTTGTCGTATATCATATCCTATAACCCTATAATTAATAAGACAAACCAACGTTACCATCTTCTTTTGTAAAATGTCAAATATGTTAGGTTTCACAAATCTTGTGCAATAGAAAGCAAGAGGTTTAGAGTTTTGTCTCCTTCTTTAAACCATCCAAATGCTAACCCAACATCATGTCACCCAAAACCTAGGCAAGTCTTGTAAATGAAAGTTAGTCTGCCTGCTTATGCACCGCACCTACCACATATATACTTATGGAAATCACCTAATCTATCCATATTCATAGAATACTGGCTTTGCCTCTCTCTCTCTTCAGTCGATCATATAGAACGATTAAGAAGAATATAAATAAATCTAACTTCATATAAATGTTTTACATTTCATCTTTAATTAACCCATTGTAACCTATGATATTGGTAGACCGTGTAAAATCGTATATCCCGCAGTTGCAGTCAAGGCAAGCGGCTACCAAATCGCATTACGCGCGTCAAAGTTCAAACTGCCATGCTTTTATGCTATTCTGCTATTTCTATACATCCAACAAATTACCAAGAATAAAACACACAAAAAAGAACTGTTGGATTACCTGCGTTTACGTTCATTGACTTTAGGAGCATGAAATTTCTCTTTCGACACTATTACTTCAGACAACACATCTCAAAAACTTACCGTATGCTAATATTAACCCAAATGGTATCCCAAGATATTAAGCATATATAACGTGGCACTGAATTTGCGCGCTCACTTTTTAATTTCATGCTCACATACTTGTTTCTTATTATATAATTTCCACTTACACGGGAATCCACCATGTGTATATTTTGTTACAATAATCCTGAGCCACCGACCATCTTCAACCTTAAAATTTTTATGAATGATGACTAAGATCCGGTGGTTACCACATAAACATCGAAAACATACCATAGAAATAATGACTATAATTATTTTGTTCTTGATGTGGTGATTATTGAAGATTTTAATTATTATCCAGCAAAAATATGTGCTAACGAATGGGATACAGAACACAATGAATAAAAGAAAACACCCACCACAATTCCTATTCAAAAAAGCTAGCCATTGCTAATCCATTATATACATATAAAATAAAAAAGCAAGTAATTAGCCGAGGCTTTTGCAACTTAATTAATTGAAAGATGCTTATCCACAATATCATACGACGATTACTAATTTGATTACCACAAAATCATTCACACATACCCCATTTAGTCTTTTATTATAAGGCTGCTTTAGTCACCAAATTTGAAAAGGAATAGTTGCATTTTCTTTTCTTTTGTCCCTTATGGCCCCACCATTACATTATTACATAACTTTCTTTTTTATTGCATTAATCAAGCAGAATTTAATTCTTAATCAAAATCATTATCTCTCCACGGTGCAAAGTTGTAAAGGAGAATTTCACTTTAGTCCTTAACCTTTTGTATAACTTTATTTTATTCAAATAGCTTGATAACAAACATTCTCAATATTTCATCTTTGATTGTTTTGTAAATTTTATTTAACAGAATAAGAGCAATGATGTAATTCCATAAGATCTATTAAATGACACGTTTCATCAAAATTTTTACTTATTCAAATAATACTATTTTTCATCTCCAAAGGCATTACACATAAATGGTGAAATAAAATTTTTAATCCAAATTTTCTTATTAAAATGAAAAATAGCTATCTCATTTTTTGTTAAAAATGTATTAATAGACAAAACAAATATTCTTTTATTTGATTTTAATAGATTAATCAAAGGAGTGCAATCAAATTTGAGAAAGTTTTAGGTAGGTTTATCCTACCATATCAGCAGTGAGACGAATTAACCAACAGATACCATGCACCTTATCCTTTATTAAATCGAAGTAGCAGATATTAAGAGAAATGTGAATTTCACTTCTTCATTTTATTTATGATCTTGATCACACAAAGAGCTAAAGTGGTATTTGTTGGTTGGTCCATCTCACCATGTTAATGATAAGACGGATTACCTAAGATTTTCTCATCAAATTTTGGTAAACATACTAAAAGATAATTGATTCAAAAATAATATTATATATTATGGATATTTGTGATAGCCTGTCAAATTAGTTGAGTAAATTGAAATATTTTACAAATTTATGAATTAAAGTAAAAATTTCCCAAATTATAATTGCCCTTCCAAGGAGACCGTTCAAATTCACAAAGACTGCATCAGCTAAACCAAATCCCTTGAAAAACATCAGCGTTTTCCAAGTTCTTTCCTTCCACACTTTCCAAAAGGTTCTTCTTCAATCTTATTTATGTAATATCACCCAACATAACATAGAGAGAAAGAGAAAGACACAATTAATTAAGTTTCATTGTTGTATTGTGTAGCTGGAAAATTGCAGAAGATGAGTCGTTTGAGCTACAATCGATTTAATGGAAGAAAATTCTCCCATGGAAGTAGAGGTTTTAAACTCAACTCCAAGAGATTTTCAGTTCAAGGTTTACGTGCAAGGTTTGTGTATTTGTTCAGGGTGTTAAGCAGGTGGAGATTTTCCTATGGCCAGGCTCTGAAATCGCTAAAGAAAGGTATCAACAGAAATCATTATGGCATTAAGAGAAATAACAGTACCAGCAGCAGGAAAAGTTTAGTTATGGAATCATCAGTTCATCTTCATGACTGTAGAATGAGATCTTTTGGACGCTCAAATTCTTTCTACGCAGAAGCCATTGCAGATTGCTTGGAGTTCATCAAACGATCTTCTATTTCTGTCGATCAAAAGTCTTCAGCCTTGTGCCAAAGATAAAATTAAAATCTCTATAATATTAATAGATAATTTATGCCATACTGTAAATATTTTTGACAAGCATTCTATTCTATTACATGCTTGTTGGAGAGTTCTAAATTTTGTTGTTTTTTATTAATTGGAATTGTTATGCTGCTTCATTTGAGGATGTTTCGGGAACAACTGTTTTTTGTGTGTCTGTAATCCTGTAAAATGCGTATGACATCCGGAGTTTTTGTATTTTCTGTGAGAAGGAATGATCGAAGTGAAAGATTAATGTTAGATATTTGATATTTTTTTATTATCATGATATATTGATGGTTCACTTTAGGGGGATTCTGTTGTACCATGCATTATTTAAATTTTCATATTTTTTATTATAATTTTTAGTTTATATGTAATTTAAAAAAATATACATAAAAAAAATAATTATAAATTAATACTTATAATGAAAAAATAATTACCTACAATTGAATGCACATTAGCTATATTCTGTTATTCTTCCTATTGACAAAATCATGAAAATGATCTACGGTGGTGATGGAATCCGGGAGGAGCGGCGGAATATCGAGAAGTTTGAGAGTAAGTAGGATTGAAGTTCCCAATGTATAAAATTCTCCACCAAACCTTTGTCTTTATTTGACTTATCAAAAGATACTTCAAACCTTGGAAGCAAGTGGCGTAATATCTATCTGACTTTATGCCTCATCCTCACCCTCGATGACCTTGCCTCTCTGGTTTCTATTATTTTAATTACGGTTTAGACCCTATTTATTACTGAAAATGACAGGCGGTAGCCCACTAGTTCGACCACATTTCAGATAGAGCATTCAGGCTAGACAATAGGCTTTTCGTGGCCCATATCCGTGACCAGTAATTTACCTTTGATCTACATTAGCCCAAACCCAAACTAGGCCAGCTAAGGTTCCGACGGGGCAAATCTTGTGTGGAAGCACAAAGCTAGACAGAGTCAATGTGACCACTACTAGGAATAATAATTTAGGTCATAATATCATTATTTAACATAAATATTAAATATTAAATAAATTTAAATTTTAAAAAATTAATATGAATAATAATTAGATTATATTTAGATTACACTATTAATAATCGTGTTGTATATGAGTTTGATTTTCTAAATCTATTTATTCGTTTATGACACAATTAGTTAAACGAATAATTGAGTCTAAATGAATAATTAAATTTAAACGAATAATTATATTTAAACGAATAAATAAATTTTAATAAATAATCGAATTAAACGAATAATTAAGTTTAAACAGATAATCAGATTTAAACGAATAATTAAGTTTAAACGAATAAATAGATCTAAACGAATTCATGTCATAATCATGTTTAAATAAATAAATAGATATACTTAATTATATTTTTAAATTAAAAAAATAATAAAAGATAAAAAAAACATACATGTAAAAAATTTGTGATTAAAAAGGGTTTAAAAAATTTTTAATACAATTTATTATTTTATTAATTTTTTATTACGTATATATTATAATATTTTTATAAAAATAGTATTAAAAATATAATTTTTTATACAAATTAATGTAATATAATTAATTAATTAAATATAAATAATATAAACTATATAAAAATAAATATTACTATATTACATTAATTATACTTATAATTATATAAAAAAATTATTTCTTTAATGTTATTCAATTAAAATTAACAAATATATCAATAATTCAATAAAAATGGAGTATAGCATATTATTGTTAGAGATATGCCCTAGAACCAATCATGTCATATGGTTCTGGGTTATTATTTCTTTGTATATAAACTTTGTATTTATTTATAAAATTGTTTACATATAACAAAATGACATTTATTATATCTTGTATTCAGTTGCTACTTATTTATTTTCTTAATTAATACGAGATATATCCCTGTATATATTATTTGTTGAGATTCTATCTATAAAGAATTATAGATATGAGAACAGAATCTTTAATTTAAATACATTCAAAATTGGCTCCCGATTGAGGTGATATCATCAGGAATAATGACATTATATGATCGGCATATTTTGTTGCTGCCAATGATTAGTATTCGATACTAATAATTGGATGACGAGTCTCATGTTATAAGAGCATAAACATGAGTATTGTATTTGAGAATGTGATGCTGAACGTGACCAAACGTGATTAATCGCATAGATAAATATCCACAGTCAATGATTAATCACACAGCCGTACTAGTGTACGATTAGTCCTTAAACCTGAGATATTACGACTACAATCTGTAGTGAGACACATTGTTCACTTGTATATATTGTACTGAGATAGCCACACCTGATGAAAGAAGCTTGATGGCAATGTATTCTTATTGTATGAGAACATGTGATAGTTAAAATGAAATCTGCTAGCTCAAATATTTGAACTTGAGATCCTAGTCAGAATTATCATCTAAGGGGATTAAATCTCTGGTCAGAGTACACAAATTCTAAAAAAAAAATTTTGGATTCGTGGATCCTGTTTATGATTGAGATTCTAATTCTATGATTGAGTTAAGAGTTTGACTAAACCATGACTTGCACTCATTTGGGAGTCAACAGTAGAGGGTCCTTACTATATGTAAATACGACTATATGAGTTCATCTGAATTTCATTCTCTGTGTTCTAGGGGTCATGATATCTTACTAGAGATCACTCATGATCATTGAGAACTTTAGCTATAAGGAGTTATACTAAAGTGATACGAATGTGTTCATATTTGCTCATGTCTAGTT
>JAWDEX010000017.1:716961-729711 GCA_035221805.1 Trichilia hirta
TTACACATAGATAGTTATGATTATGAGACGTGTCTCACTTTAGATCATATATTTGGTTTAATAGTTTTCATATGTTTTATTTACTTAATTGTTAATTAATATGAAAAATATAAATAGAAAATATTGGTTATTTTTTATTTTAAGAAATGAAAAAAAAAAAAAATTTCAAGTTTCTTCTTTCTTAGATGTCATTCTTCTCTCTATCAAAGTGTGTTTAATTTTTGATCATTTTAAATAATTCAAGCTTAATTTTGAGATTTCTAGATGTGATCTACAAATTTGAATAATTAATTTCAAGTATTAAAATTAAAATTTTATCCATTTATAAAGTTAAGATTTTGTTAGGAAACCTAAACCAATCAAAAATGTTTTGATTAAGATTTTGTAAAACCAAATAAGGGAATTGAAAGATAAGGGCATCAACTAATAGAGGAGTGTTTATTTTGGTGCTTTAAAACTTCAATTGGCTAGATTCAAGTTTTAAAGTTTGGACACAGAGTATGTCATTTATAGAAATGAAAAATTCTATCTATTTTATGCACAATTCATAGATCCTCTTCATACTAGCTATAATTTATATTTTAGAGTAATCTAGCATGATGCAATTTATATCCGAGCTATTTTATTAATTTGTGGAGTGTCTTGGATTCCATCAAAGGTCATCGAAGAGCAAAATCACCTCTAAGAAGTCATAGAGTCCCAAAAAATGGGGTAAAAAATTTTTAAAATGTATTCTATCCTAAAAATAGGAAAAATTTTTAAGGACTTATTTTCTTTACTCGTGATCGTGTCAAAAAAGCTATTTCCAACTTTAAATAGAATATAATATTTATTAAATTTTAATTTTTGACAAAAATTAGAGACTATTTTTAAGAATAAATTAAAAGAAGTTACTTTTTAAATTCTCATAAAATTCCTCAAATATATTTTAATACAAGGTAGATAAGAAAAAATATGATCATGTATTAATGGAGAGTAATCCTTAAAGATCTATGGGGTTAGCTATTCAGTCTATAAAATCATCATTTTTTATAAAGAGAATTATGTTTTGATTTGATCCTCAAAAATAAGGTACGTAAGCAACTTGACAAAAATTTAAGTTCAATCACACCAAAAAGCCTTCAATTATCACATTATCTTTATACAAGATTTATTATTTGGTGTATAAAGTTGCTGGAGAATATGCTAGTTATCGTCCATGCAATATTAAAAAGAAAAAGAATCATTAAAATTATATAATTAAGAAACCCGTTCAAATACATTTTTTAATTAAAGTAGTTTAGTGATTACTTGGACTATAATTAAGAAACCCGCTTAAATGAATTGAATTCAACAATGAACTAATATTAATATGGATTACTATATTTAATAAACAAGTTTAATTGATGTTCAAATGAATGCATGTTATATGTACAACTTTTTCTTTAACCTTTATTTTCAAAGGCAACAGAATTTAGCCATTATGACATGGTAATGCTTATATTTTGAACTTCAAATAGTAACTAACCAGGATTGGTTTTATACCATTAATTAATAGGAAGAATGACAAATAGTCTCGTATATTTTTCTAAAATAACATTTATCTCCTTGTCAAAAAATTTTTGACAATTACTCTCCTATGATTTCTTCAAATGTCACTTATTTTTTTATCAAAATATTTGTGATAAATACTCTCGTATATTTAAAAAAAACGTGACAAAACCATCTTCCAAATGAAAATGCATATTTTTATCACATATATTTTTTATTTTTATTGTATAAATCTTTGCCTTTTATCCTATAAATCCCTAAATTAAAATAATTGAATTTTAAAAAATATTTTAAATTTAAGTTATAATTTTAAAACTTGAATTTATAATAATTTATATTAAAAAAATTTTAAATTAATTTTTAAAAATTAAATTTAAAATATTTTTATTTTATATTCATAAAAATTTATGAATTTTTTTATTCTATAATTTAAATTTATAAAATTTTATTTATTTTTATTTTTAAAAGTTAAATAAAAATATTTAAATATTTTACTTAAATTACTGAATGACTGTAATACTTTATATTATAAAAAATTAATTTCTAATTGTGTATATATAGGTATTTTTAAAAAAAATTATTAAATATAATTATAAAATTATAAATTAATTTTTTTGTTTTCTAAAAGAATTTATAATTTAATTTCTAAAATTAAATTTACAATATTTTTATTTTATATTCATAAAAATTTATAAATTTATTTTTATTTTATAATTTAAATTTAATTTATAATTTTATTTTACATTTAATAAATTCTTTTAAAAGTGCTTATAAATATAAAATTATAAATTAAATTTTTTTAAAGTATAAAGTATTATAGTTATTCAATCATTTAAATAAAAATATTTAAACTATTTTTATTTAATTTGTAAAAATAAAAATGAAATAAATTTATAAATTTAAATTATAAAACAAAATAAATTCATAAATTTTTATGAATATAAAATAAAAAATTTTAAATTTAATTTTTAAAATTGAAATTATAAATTATTTTAGTGTAAAGTATTATAAAATTAAAAATTTTAATTTATAATTTTATATTTATATTTTTTAAATACTTTTTTTTAAAAATGCTTATGAATATAAATATATAAATTAAATTTTTTAAAGGTATAAAGTATTATAGTCATTTAATAATTTAAATAAAATATTTAATTTTTTTATTTAACTTTTAAAAATATAAAATAAAATTTTTGTAAATTTTGATTATAAAATAAAAATAAATTCATAAATTTTCATGAATAAAAAATAAAAAATATTTTAAATTCAATTTTTAAAAGTTAATTTATAATTTTTTTAGTATAAAATATTATAAATTAAATTTAAAATATTTCATTAAAAAATTTATTTATTTAAATTTAAGGCTTTATATAATAAAAATTAAGAATTTGTGCAATAAAAATATATATTTTTATTTTTAGTGAAATCGATTTTTATTATTTTTTAAATTATAGGGATATTTAGCATAAATGTTTTAATAAAAATAAGTAATATACTAAAAAATTATAGAAGTTATAAACTTTTTAACAGAAGTATATTATTTTAAAAAATTATAAGGTATTTATGATTAGTAAGTTGACCTGACGCATGAATCCGCATATTTGAAATTTAGTTTTGGGCTTAGACATTAAGAATAGGCCCATTGCAATTGAAACCCTAGCCTCAAATTCCAAGACCAGAAATGAAAGGGACGTATTTGTAAGGATATAAAAATTGAAAATCTTAATAACAATTGAACGGAAAGGAAGGGGAAGGGAATGAATGATGATGTTACGTTGATGTTTGAGTGTTGACTAAGGTAATGTCTGACAAACCATCACGGCCTTTGCAAATTCATTGTTCTTCATGATAAAGTGAGGGAAGCTTGCTCCTTTGGACAAATTCGTAAAACTTTGTCCGTTGTCTATTTTTTAATTTTAATTTTATTTTTTATATTTTAGTGGGATAAGAAAGGTTTGGAATTTTTATGATTTGTTGGTTAGAGGCATAGTTTTTTCATTTGTATCAAATAGATCCTTAGTTTCTATGATATTGTAGTGTCACGTTCCATGCGCTTAGTCAAAATTACAAGTGATAATTTATGACATGATTTTATACAAATACGAACATTATACAATGTTATTGAATTGTAGATGACATGATTATTTATTGCAAAATATTTATATTACCCATTTAATAATTGTATTAAATTTGAGCTTAAAATTCCTACACATGAATTTAATTATAATGAAAATTACTAGTCGAGTGATTATGTACGGTTAATTTTTTTATGATATAATAAATTTAGATATTGCTGTATTTTAAAATGCATTTAATTAAACTTCAACTAAAATTTATTTAGAATTGGAGCAAGTAATGTTATAAATATTTTTAAAAGAATTACAATTTATTTAAGTGATTTAATAATTATATCAAATTATTTTGGAATACTAAAATACATTTATTATTATATTTGACGTGACATGAACTTAATATGCCCAACCGAGCTACTACCCCTAATCAAAATTGTTCATTTTATTGGAATGAGGGACCTCTTTGATAATGAAGAAGAAATTATGTGTAAAATTGAGAAAATACAAAAATAAAAAAAAAATACAGGGATACTTCAGGGCACCACCTACTAGACATTTCATAATCTCCGCGATACTTTATCCACTGAGCATTATTGATTGATTATTCCTACTTGGCACTGCCAAATCCTTTCCCACGCTATAGCACACGTTTGTTTCTGCAACTTAACACCATTGTTTGTCAATAATCATAGATTTATGAAAATCTAATACAACCAGTAAAAAAATTACTTCTTTTTTTTTCCTTAAAAATCGAGAATCCTTTTGATAGGTAATCCAAAAGCTTTTATTTTTTATTTTTTGATTTACACAAATGATTGATAAGCTCTCATTTCCCAAACATATATTCTGTTTGCAAATGAAATAGAAGCAGTGGCAGTGATTGGTAAATGATGGAGCAGTGAAAACACTTCCTCGATTTGTTTGTCGTTTGTCGTTTGTCAAGGAAAGCTGAAAGCTTTAGTCTCTAACTGATTTTGAACTTGATGATGGCTTATGGGTATGAACCGGCTGGCGGGGACAGTGTTTACAGGAAGTTATTTGTTGGTGGGTTAGCCTGGGAAACTGGAAACGACACGCTCCGCCGTTACTTTGAGCAGTTTGGAGACGTTATTGAAGCCGTCGTTATCACTCACAAGAATACCGGCCGTTCAAAAGGCTACGGCTTTGTAAGTCGTTTAGCTTTGTTTTGCTGCCTTGATTTTCATTTTAATCTTACACATAATAGTAGTTGGTTTGTTTTGGGGTAATACTTTTAGGTAACATTTCGTGATCCAGAATCAGCCCAAAGAGCTTGCGCTAACCCTAGTCCGGTGATTGGTGGCCGGAGAGCAAACTGTAATCTTGCTTATTTTGGACGAACTCGACCAGATCTGCCGTCTCCCGGTATTCTTCTTCCATTTTGTTTGACTTTTCTACAGCGTTTGTTACTTCTCATATCATATATATTGTATTTAACAGGCCATAACAAACCCTACTGTTAGGTTTCAATAGTTCCTCTAATATTTGGCTACTTAATCACTGCAAATAGTGAAAGTCTTATTTTTTTTTAATATTCCTTTTTATCAAATTTTATCTTCCAACATTCATTGTTTAAGTTAATGTAATCTCTTAACGGTAAGAGTTTAAAATGGTGAGGAAGCTTTGTTAAGAAGACTAATTAGAGTGATTGCATCTAAAATCTGAGAACACAAAGGTTAATGGTTTAATCTTTTTGGAACGAGTGTTGTTTAAAATTTACCCTATTGCCTGTGCCAAAAGGGGAGCAAACTTTATGTTAGACACTGGATGATGTTTATGAGAGGCAAATCAGTCTCATAGATCAATAATAATTTTTGTATACGTCAATCTTTTGAATAGGTAACTGATAATTGAAGGAATTTTCTTTTGCTCTTTCTCAATTTACTTTGGTTTTCTATTATTCTCTAAAGTATTTGGTTATTTTCATTGCCTTACTATAGGGCGTCCACGGCCTGCTATCCCTACATTTGGAAGTCCTGGTCAACAGCACCCCATTTCTTACGGCTATCAACCTGGGGTTTTGCATCCTCATTATTGGTGAGTAGGATCTTTAACCTTTCTGTTTGAGTTGGAACTCTATTAATAGTATGTGGATGTCTCGGTTAAGAGTGTAGCATGTACTTTTGAATACTTGAAGAACAAATGTATTTAATATTATTCCATTAATTTTTCCAGCTGCTAACTACTTTCAAAACTTTGGTATTTGTGATATGTTGTTGTCTAATTTTGGTCCCTGGGCATTCATTCATTTTCTTTGATGCAGGTATCCAGCGTATGGACCAGGATATTTCAACCCTCAGGTCAGTATTGAAATTATAATTTTATTAAATGCACAAGTGTTATTAGTAATTAAAGGAGTATGCTAACTAGCTAGTTAATTTGCTTTGATGAATTCATCTTTTGCAGAGTGTTTACAATCCTTACGAGGCTCAGCATTACTATCAAATGTATGGGTCCCCGGGAATGGTTAATGGTATATACTCACATGGAATGGGTCATCCCTTTCCTGGAAGTCATGATAATACAATGGTTCATGGCTATGGAATGACAGGTCATCATATTATGCAGTTTGGTGGTACTAATGACAATGGAGTGACTGCAGCCATGATTCCCATGATTCAACCACCATATCCTGCAGGCAATAATCTCTTTCTAAGAACATATTCATTGTCTCCTACTAAGTTGGGCTCACTTTACTCTCCAATTAAGCTTGTCTAGTATCAGTCTGTAGATCAAATTTCCAATACTATGTGTATATGATATTAGAAAAGCATAGTCATGCCACTTAACATGAGATGTTGTGTTCGAATGCCATACTGTTACTTTTAAAGGAAAAAAAAATGAAAGAAAGAAATCCAGGTTAGAGGATTATACAAATAGTTATTTATTATGGTAGCCTTTCTTTGTGTCCTTTTCCCTGATACTTTTCTTTTGGTCTGTCAATTAAGCCTCGCTATTGACATCTTTAGTCCTCTCTGTGTGTCTCTCTCCTTTTCGAGTGTTTTTTATTTTTTATATTTTAATTTACGGAATAACCTGATGGCTTAGCAACTTGTTCAGTATTGTAAAAATAAATTTTCACATAGTTAAACACTAGAGCTTTTAAGGTTGTTTCCTTGGTTTTTACAGGAATAGCTGCCAGCTCCCGGACAGTCCCAGACAACAATTCCTCTTCATTTTCCTCCTATCCCTAGCATTGAGGTGGAAATTGCCATTTTACCCACCTCATCCTTGTGATTTATCTGTATATTCTAAATGTAGTATTAGGTAACCCATGATCTGCAGCAGGACATAAAGAGCAACATGCTGATAAGTGAGTTTTAGCCTTCAAATATATTCATGCAAGTTATCAGCTTTGCATTCTGATTCTGGAGGTATTTTCTGTTTTACTTCTTGTGTAAGACAGTTCTGTATACCACAAAGTTGAATGAATTTTACGTTGTTGATATGAACTTTCATGATAACCAATGAGAAACGTGTAAGTTGAGCTGGGTAGATGTTGCATTTGATCCAAATTTTGCTTTCTTTTCGTATTTCAACTTGTATTTGTAGATCATGCTATTTAATAAGAAATTATGAATGAGTGTGACCAAGCAAGGTTAATGAAAATTTATTATGCACAATAACTGGATTAATGCATCCTTTTTTAAAAATAAACAAAGAAAAAAGAAAAATCAAGAAAGCAAATCAGTGTTTCTCAATATTGGTTGGGAATACTAGCAGTTTAGTGTACACAAGTTGCTGTAGCCTCACCTAACGGCTGTGGCTAGTTTACGTCTTCCCGAAACAGTGATCTTGCATATTTAAACATTATGCATTTAGATTGGTAAAAGTCAATAATGCATGGACACTTAACCTGGAAACTAAGATTTTAGAGTGAAAGTGAAGATGTAATTTGTAATTTGTAGTCTTAGATTTCATATTTGTGTGTTTGATTTTCATTTTTTGTTAACTAATTTCAAAGTACCTAGAACTGAATTCACAAGAAATTGCATCCTCATATTGATGTTCTATTGTTGCTCATAATAGCGTCAATCATAGAATTATCAATGAAATTGGTTTTATTCATTTATTTTGCAGATGAGGAATAAACATGACAAAATGACAACTGTCTTTGAGAATTGCAGGTAATCTATAGTGATGTATTGAGGTTTGATTCGCAAAGAAGACAGTTGTAAATGTCAAACCTCACTGGAATTTGGGAGTGTGGAATTTTGGAAGTATTCGCTCAGTTTGTTATTTGACCATTGTCAGCAACAAGCTTTTGTTGTGGCATTGGGCTTGTCCACTGTAAGGGGGAAAAGAAATCGTTTTCTGCAGGGAAAAAAATGGTGTATCCTGCAGCCTTGTAGATATTGTAAATATAGACACATTCTGCATCGAAAGGCTGGCTTCAGAACAATTACCTTGTAATTGTTTATCATTTGTAAAGTATCAATAATTAATCAAGGAAGAATTCTGCATAGGTAATGGCTTTATCTTAATAAATGGTTTTGTTTTAGTGGGTTGATTGCATTTTGTGTGTAGGGGGAAGTGGGGTGGTTTGATGGCGGATAGCAACTAAGTGCATTACATGTTTGAGGCATGAAGATTGGTGATTTCAGAAGAAGGAAGGATTTGTTATTGGGTTTATACCCAAGACTTTGTTTTGTTATTTTGTTACGACGATCTTTTAAGTTACAGTTGCCATGGGATAAAATCTTAGATATCAAATATTAATGAAAAAAATGTATGAATTTTATTAAAAATTAATGTTATTTAATATGATTTTAGTTTTGCTTTTTAACCGTAGTACGAACACTACAATCCTCGGTGAAAGTTTAGCTGATTTCTCGAAGGTCATGAAGTTGTTCGAAATTTAGATTTGGGTGTATTCACTTAATTTCGCATTTCAATCACAATCTGATCATCGCAACCCGCAGTGGAACCTAAGTTGACTACAAAGATAGATTTCATAGTACTTGCATGGATTATTTTATTTTGATTTTAAATTTAACTTTTTCTTAAAAACAAAGATTACAAAAGTATTAGAATATGAGTTTATTAACTTTAATTTGAAAATTATTTTTTAATTAATGTAAAATTATGTGTAAAGTTAAAAAATATTAATTTTTATTTCCATAATTTTTTTTTTATTTATACTTAAATTAAGTATTAATTTAGTTTTTTTTTCTTTTAAATGAGAAATAATTAAGTTACCATATTATGTAATCAAGTTCGAAAAGAAAGACACAACTACTGGCCCAATTGTATGACTACTATATCCGAAAGGTGATAGGATTAGGCCCAAAATGAATCCAATAAAACCCAAACCCGACCCCTTCTTAATGGATAGAGAATGAATCTGCAAATTCGCCATTCATCAAAATTCAGAAACGGAGTTGGAGTTGTAGCATCTCATTGTTGTTGAAAGAAACAAAGAATATAGAATTTGTAGCTACAAAATTGAATTGAATGAAATCTTAATCAGTTATAAAAATGGAAGAATACCCAGAAGAGTGGCGGACGCCGCCGGTTACTTTAGTATCACTAGTGGGATGGGCGGAGCACCACCACCTTATCTCAACATATTTGCTTGCTGATCAGCCACCGACCAACACCTTAGCCTTACCGGACTTATCAAAATTACTACTACTTTTGTCCAAGAAATCCGAATCATCAGGTCAAAATCAAGGTGGAATACTGAAGCGGGATTGGCTAATCAAACACCGTACAAGAATTCCTTCCGTTGTTGCAGCTCTTTTCAGTTCAGATCAGGTCTCCGCAGATCCAGCTCAATGGCTTCAAGTTTGCTCGGATCTCGATAATCTTAAGGCTGCAATTCGTCCGAGAAATATCAAATTGGTAGTAGTTGTGTTGATTAACGACGGAGATGATATTAGTGAAGATCGTTTTATTGCTCTGCGGAAGCGTGCCGAAGTTGATTCCAAATGCCTTGTTATTTTTAATCCTAACAATATTTCTGAACTACAGAATACTCTTAACAGGCATGATGTTTTGTTTATTTGTTTATTGATTCATTTTTTATTTTTCCTGGGGATATTGAAATGAATTTTTGGATTTGAAGGCTGGGGAGTATGTTTGCGGAGTTATCTATTACTTATTACAGAGACGAAGGAAGAAGGATAAGAACGCGTGTTGAAAAGAAGAGCCTCAATTCTATAGATTTGCATATTCGCTATTGTTTTAAAGTAAGGATCTTCGTCTCATTTTCATTTTCGTTTAGTTCATATGATAATTTCACTACATTGTCGATATAGGGGCCTGGTAAATTTTGGTTAATCTTGACTGGCCGTGTATTTATATGCTGTAAATAGCAAGATTTGATGTTGGAAAAGCCTAAAACAAAAGGAAAGTCTTCGTTCATAGGGCATGTTGTTTTGGGATGATCGTAATAGCATGCAATGCTTTGTTATCTGTTTCTTTTTTTAATGTTTTTTGTTGTCTATGCCAACATAAACTTGTAGAGGGGTCGTTTTGTTGCCTTCATTTATACAATTATGACTTAGAAATGGGCTGTTAAAGTCTTCTCCCATTTTGCATCTCTTAGATTGTTTCAGTTGCAAATTACTGATCTAAATACTTTGAATTACTAGGTTGCTGTATATGCAGAATTCCGAAGAGATTGGGCAGAAGCTTTGAGGTTTTACGAGGATGCTTATCACACATTGCGGGAGGTAGTTAATTATTGTATGTGTTTTTTGTTTTCTTTTATTATCTTCTGTTATGCAATTCAACCTTGTCATAAGCATTTCTAATGCTTATACATGATTTTGTAAACAGATGATTGGAACATCAACAAGGTTGCCGCCAATTCAACGCTTGATTGAGATAAAAACTGTTGCTGAGCTGTTGCATTTTAAAATATCAACTTTGTTATTGCATGGTGGTAAGATCAAGGAAGCAGTTACCTGGTTCCGTCGGCACAACAATTCATACAGGAAAGTTGTTGGTGCCCCTGAAGTTGTATTCCTTCACTGGGAATGGATGAGCAGACAATATTTGGTATTTGCCGAGTTACTGGAGACAAGCTTTGTTTCAATTCAAAGCAATTCATCTCTTGTTTTGGGCACTGCAGATAGACTTTTGACCGAGTGGGAATTTCATCCATCTTATTACTATCAGGTTGTTAGCTTTCTTTATGTTACTGGCATGATCGAGTTTTATATGTACAATATTTAGGTTGAAAATCACCTTCCCTTTTTAAGTATGTATATACCATGTAATGTGTAGTTTCCTCTTAGCCTTTTGATTAAAAATGTATACTATTGACTTTCAGCAACACCTCATCTATATACACTTACCATTAGGAAGCCTGACTCTTTTATGTTGACCATTTGATCTCTTGCTTTCCCACATACTACACAAACTGCTATATATTCAGCTAAACAACATTGAACCAAGTACTGTGCTACCATACCAGTTTTGGGAAAGTTCTATTCATGGTTAAAGGCGTAAAATTAAAAGTCATTCCCTAGCAATGCCTGTACCTCCCTTCATTTATTAAGTCTCTGTATATTCCACTAGTGAACCTTTGAATCTAGAGTGCTTCAGTTCTTTTCCTTGCCAAATTGATGGTATGAACCACCACACTCTGAGTGCTTTTATGTATCTGCATACTTGGGCATGCATTTTGTAGAATTATTTATAGGTTCATTTAATTTTTTTTCCTTATCAGGTTATAATTTTTGATGAGCTGAATTACAATAATTTACTTGAAACAGTTAGCTGCCCATTTCTTGAAGGAGAAAAGATCATCTTTGGAAATTTCTCATTCAATGTCAGAATCAGGTCATGAGAGTGATAGCAGTACTGATTCCGTCGCACCTTCAGTTTATGTTGGTCAATTTGCTCAATTACTTGAGCTAGGGGATGCTGTTACTATGCTTGTGTATGTCATGACAATTAACTATGCTGAACATTACTGTCAATTGTATAATGTCTTATATTTATTAATCATTGTCTTATACGTTCATCACACTTTGCAGTCTTACAGATGAAGAGTACGTCCACTATGCTATTGCAGAAGGGAAAAGGTTCCAAGATGCCTATGAAATTGTTGCTTTGCTCAAAAAATCTTGTGACTCGTATGCTAATCTCAAAGCCCGTAGGATGGGCTCTTTTTGTGGATTCCAGATGGCTGCTGAGTATTTTGCTTTGGGTGATTTTAGCAACGCAAAACAACATTTTGATGGTGTTGCAAGTCAATATAGACAAGAAGGGTGGGTTACTTTATTGTGGGAGGTCTTGGGTTACCTAAGAGAGTGCTCAAGGAAACAAGGCTCAGCTAGAGACTTTGTTGAATACTCACTGGAGATGGCTGCTCTGGCAGTTTCATCAGGTACAGACACTCAGCCTTCTAGATTTAAAGAATGTGGTCCAGCTGGTCCACCAACGCTTCCACAGAAAGAAATTATACACAAAGAGGTTTTCAGGCTTATCAGTGAAGAAGCAGGGTCGGTTCCGGTTGAAGACAACAGTGGCATCAAAATAAGTGAAGATAACCCACTGCTTCTTGAGATTGATCCTGTCAGCCCCCTTAGATTAGTACTCCTTGCTTCAGTTGCTTTTCATGAGCAAATAATCAAGCCCCATGTATCCACCTTAATTACAGTGTCACTTTTGTCACAATTACCTGTGACTGTTGAGATTGATCTCTTAGAAGTTCAGTTCAATCAATCTGAGTGCAATTTTGTCATCATGAACTCTGAGAGACCTCCGTTAGCTGCAACGAGTGACAGTCAACAGAGTAATCTAGTAGAGAGTAATCCTTCTTTGACGTTTGTCAAACGTCACAAACAAATGGCTACGTTTGATGTCTGGCATCAAATCTGGTGGGTGAGCATACTTTTCGGCACTGCATCTAGTTTTTATTATTATTTAGGTTCATTTTGATTTGCACAGAACATTCTTATATTAAAATTGTTTAACATGTGAAGTCATAAATTTTCTGATAGCATAATAATGATTTGTACTATTAGCAGGAACTGATTCTGTTGGTAAATTTAATAGTTAGAAGATGTTTTTTGATGAGTAATAGTTTTAGAGCAGTTTTAGTATCATCTAATGGACAACATTATCCAATAACTATCAAATTAACATTCCTTTATATCAATAACATAAATGAGTA
>JAWDEX010000017.1:730691-757732 GCA_035221805.1 Trichilia hirta
CAATGGGTTTTACATGTTAAATATAAATAGAAATACAGGAGAGCTAAATGAGGAAGGCATAGCTGTACAAATCAATCACCTAACTTATTCCCTTGATTAGAGCTTTGGCTCAATCTCCTATATTTGCAACTCTATCAATCCTAATAAAGTATAGTAAATACTAAATATTCTCCTTCCCAATACCCCTTTCAAGCTGGCTTGTAGATGTCTTTCTTTGGTGGCTAACTTAGTAAGAAATCAAATTGTCTCTTCTGGATTCCTTTGGTAAGTATGTCGGATATCTGTTGATTAGCTGGTACATAAGGAACATTGGTTAGACCGTTATCAAATTTCTCTCTGATGAAGTGTCTGTCTGCTTAGTTCTATCATTTAGAACTGGGTTATGAGTAATTGAAATGGTAGTCTTCTTGTTGTAGTAAACTTTTATGGCACGTGAAACCGAGATCTTCAAGTCTTCTAACAACCTCTTGCTCCAAATCACCTCACAAATCCTGTGTGCAAGAGATCTAAACTCAGCCTCAGTGTTGCTCCGTGCTATAACAACTTGTTTTTTACTTTGCCAGGTAACAAGATTTCCTCTTGCAAATGTGTAATATCCTAACATTGATCATCTGTCAGAAATGCTCCCTGCCCAATCAACATCCTTATAGACTTCAACCTGTATATTCTCATGCTTTCTAAATGTCAAACCTCATCCAGATGTTCCCTTTAGGTACCTTAGTCTTCTGTAGGCAACTTCAAAGTATGCCCGGTGAATGCATGAATTGTCTTACCATACCTACAGCAAATGTTATATCAGGATGAATATGTGATAGATATATTAATCTCTCCGCCAATCACTAAAACTTCTCCCTTTCAATTACATCTTCAACCTTAGCAAGATCGAGCTTCAGGACAGCTTTAATTGGAGTCTCAGTAACTTTGCAGCCCAGAAATCCTGTCTCATTGAGTAAATCGAGTATCTATTTCCTTTGATTTACGAAAATACCTTCTCTTGATCTTGCAAATTCCATGCCAAGAAAATATTTCAATGTCCCCTAATCTTTAATCTCAAAATCTTCTGCTAGGTTTTTCTTCCACTTTACTAGTTCTTCAAGATCATCACCTGTCAAAATTATATCATCTACATAAACAATTAAGATTGCATTGTTTCCTCACTTAGAATGTTTATGAAACATAATATGATTTGCTTGGCTTTGATGATAGCCATAGCTCTTTACAATCTTTTCAAAATGATCAAACCACGCTCTTGGAGGGTGTTTGAGGTCATATAGGGACTTCTTGATTCTATAGACTTTATCTTGACCAACAAAATTTTCAAATCTGGGTGGTAGACACATAAACACTTCTTCGAAGTCGCCATTAAGAAAGGCATTTTTCACCTCTAGTTGGTGCAAGGGCTGAAAATTAACTGTAAGGGACAATAAAACACGAATAGAGTTAATCTTGGCTACTAGGGCAAAAGTTTCCTGGTAATCAACACCATAAGTTTGGATAAACTCCTTAGCTGCAAGTCTTGTTTCGTATCTCTCTATTCTTTCGTCCACCTTGCATATCACTGTAAATACCCATTTACACCCAATTGGATTTTGCTCTCTGCATAATTCCCATGGCCCATTTTTCTTTAGAGCATTCATCTCTTCCATTACTGTCAATTTCCTCTTTAGATCATCAAGTGCTTCTTGTATATTTCTCAAAACAAACAGGCTATAGATTTTTGATGTAAATGCCTTGTGACTTTGAGAGAGTTTATCATAGGATAGGTATTTTGCAAGTGGGTGATTAGTGCAAGAACAAGTCCCCTTTCTAATGGCTATATTGTCCTCCACCAGTTTGATGAAGAGTAGAAGCAGAAGTGGGCAAAAAGGAAGAATTATTAGGCTGAGAAGAGTCTAGAGTACCTGAAGTGTTTACATGTTCATAACTCAGACCATCTGGTTAACTTTGTGCCAAGGGGATGTTAGGCTCTCTATTCTTTTGCTGAGTTTTCCATCTTGCATAAACTATAAACTCAAATTCACATCTCTTAGGATTATTTGGGAGTATTCTCCCGTTGTTGAAGCTCAACAATGTCTGGCAAAACAATATTAGGGATAATGGCATTTCTATAATTGAAAATTGTTTTGGAAATTTTAGATTTGGAAACAATAGTGTTAGAGTCCACGGTTTGAGGTAAATTAGTAAGAATAATATCCCAAAAATTTTCTTCACTTTGTTTCTCCCTCTAAAGCAAAATTTTTCTGAAAATAAGGTTGATGTTCAAGAAATTAAACTTCTATAGTGACCAAGGTTTTCTGGTTTTTGGATTAAAACATTTGTATCCCTTTTTATTTGGAGCATATTCTATGAAACCCCATTTTTCAGCCCTCAGATCCAGCTTTGAGCATCCTTTACTAAGTGAACATAAATAGTACAGTCAAAGACTTTTAAGGGCAGACTTGAAGGAATACAAGTCTCAAAAACTTTTTTAAGACACTCAAGAGGTATAATATAGCTAAGAACACAATTAGGCATCCTGTTGATTAAATAGCATGTTGTTAAAACTATTTTCCCCCAGAGAAATGTTGGGACATTAATACAAAACATAATGGCATAAGACACTTCCAATAAATGCTTGTTTTTTCGCTCAATGATACCATTTTGCTGAGATGTATCAACACAAGTAGATTGATGGTGAACACCCTTTTGTTTAAAGAAACTTCCAAGAATTTTATTAAAATTCCAATTTTCTTTTGAGACTGGGTTTCAACCATTGTATAAAAATTTTTGAACAAATTTTCAACCTCGGATTTTGCACTTATACAACATCAGACACGACGGCTAGTTTTTCTTTTCGTTTCTGCATAAAGGGATCAAGAAGGCTCTGATACCATGTGAACCAATATGAGCAGAAAAAATATTGTATTGCCGTGCTTTAATAGGTTTTACATCTTACATTTAACGAGAAATGCAAGAGAGCTAAACTAGGAAGGTATAGCTGTACAAAATCAATCCTTTGATTAGAGCTTTGACTTAATCTCTTATATTTATGACTCTATCAATCCTAATATTCAGTATAGTTAATTCCAAATATTCTCCTCTCCAACAATTCTCCACCTGTAAATCCCATGCATTGTAACTCCTGGTAGTATGTCAGTAATTTTATTTTTACACCATGTATTACTTCTTACTGTCTAACATTTCTAATAAATTTATACAGTACAAAGTGGAAAGCTTGAATGCATCTCTATAATTGCAAAGTTGGGGCCTCACTTCTCAATCTGTTGCAGAGCTGAAAGTCCTGCTTCAATAGAAAATTTACCCCTTTGGAATTTTGAAGACCGTGTGGATACTTTTCCAACCAAGGATCCTGCTCTAGCATTCTCTGGTCAAAAGGCTACCCATGTTGATGAACCAGATCCCCAAGTGGACGTCACTTTAGGTGCTTCTGGCCCTGCATTGGTTGGAGAGAGCTTCATGGTACCTGTTACTGTGGCCTCTAGAGGCCATGACATTTACTCTGGTGAGTTAAAGATCAATCTAGTAGATGTAAGAGGAGGTGGCTTGTTCAGTCCGAGGGAAACAGAGCCATCGTCCATGGACAATCATCATGTTGAGCTTCTTGGCGTCATTGGGTCAGAAGAGGAAGATGAATCTCAGTTGGGTCTGGACAAAATTGAAAAAATTCAGCAATCTTTTGGATTGGTTTCTGTTCCTTTTCTGAGAAATGGTGACTCTTGGTCCTGCAAACTAGAAATCAAATGGCATAGACCCAAACCTGTTATGCTCTTCGTGTCTCTGAGTTATTCCCCGCTTAGCAGCGAACCAACTGCACAGAAGGTCCATGTCCACAAGAGCTTGCAAATTGAAGGAATGAATGCTGTAGCAATAAGTCATCACTTTATGCTGCCTTTTCGCAGGAATCCATTGCTGCTCTCAAGGATCAAGCCAGTTCCTTATTCTGAGCATTTGGCATCACTGCCCCTGAACGAGTCAAGTTTGCTCATTGTTTCTGCCAAGAACTGCACTGAGGTCGCATTACAGTTACTATCAGTGACTGTTGACCATGACAATGGCAGTGAAAAGTTATGTTCTGTGCAACATGGAGGTGAAGATTTTTTAGGCCCTTTGCTTGCGCCAGGTGAAGAGTTCAAGAAGGTATTCACAATTGTTCCAAAAGTTGATTCTTCAAGATTCAGGCTGGGAACAGTGTGTTTGAGATGGAGGAGGGATTCTGGTAGTAGTGATCATTCTGGTTCTAGAGGAGTTGTGACTAAACATACTCTTCCTGAGATAGAAGCGGAGTCATCACCTTTAGTTGTGAGTTTTGAGTGTCCTCCTTATGCCCTCCTTGGAGAACCCTTCACATACATGGTTAAAATTCAGAACCAGACTAAGTTGCTTCAGGAGATCAAGTTCTCTTTGGCAGATGCCCAAAGTTTTGTGTTGGCTGGATCTCACAATGACACGGTTTGTGTTCTTCCAAAATCTGAGCACATCATCAGTTACAAAGTTGTTCCACTGGCCTCAGGTTTGCTCCATTTGCCCAAAGTTACAGTGAGCTCGGGCAGATATGCTGCTGAGTTTGAATCATCTAATGCTGCATCCACTGTATTTGTCTTTCCTTCTAAACCTGATTTTAAGATGGACGATGTTAGAGAGCAAAAGACACAGTCCATCGCAAGGGAATGATTAATGGATTGATAATTTGTCTCCGTTTATTCTGAAAGCTTGAGGTTTAGGTTCATACTCGAGATATACAGAAACTGAATCTATGTGAATATAAACTGATCCTAGTCCAGGAGAAACCAGGTCATTTAGCGGCGGACTGTTTCTGCATCTCAGAGAGAGACCTGTGGTTGTGTTACGAAGTCGATGTTTTTTGAGTGAAGTCTATGACGAGAAGCTGATAAATTGGTGGAAGTTTACGGGCGTAGATTTCAGAATTAAATTGGACGAGAAATTTGTATTTTAGTAATTAAACAAATCGTTTTTTTTGAACTTGCAAGGTTTTTTTTTTTTTTGAGGAAGAATTTTACAGTGAAATTGATATAATCTAAGACTATTTTATAAGAAAAATATTTTTAGAGCATATTTGGAATTGAATTGCATTATGCATAATAAATTATTACATAATTTAAAATCTAAAATTATGTTTTGTAATTTTTTTAAAAAATGATTATTAAATAATATAACTTTTAATTAATTTATTTTTGTACTAGCTTTCAAAAGTAAGTAGCTTTTTTAAAATAGATTATTTTATAATGTGTAACACTAAAAATATTGGTTAAACAATTAATTTTAAAATAAATTTAAAATATAAATTAATTAATTTTAAAAATCAGTAACCGACATTATTGTTCCATCAACGGCGATGTTGCCAAGAATCGGTGACTAGTGACATACAAGGGCACCATCTAACATTGGTATAGTCCTTAAAATATTACCATCAGACGGTAGTAAGTTGTGGTACACTGCCATAACCATTTGATTTATCGGCGACCAAAGGCATGATAGAGGTGGTTATACTGGCCACCAATTTTAGGTAACGCATAAGCCTATGTCATCATTTTTTGTTCGACTTCGATGTCACGATTGCGTAAATCGAAATATTTTAAATTTAATAATCCAGGTTGTATTTGCTATTGAGATATTATCCCGGTCAACGATACCAAAACTGTCGTTAATAGAATATTTCATCAATAAAAGTTTTTTAATTGATTTAGTTAATAAAATAAATTATTTTATATTTTATGAATACATATTTAATAAATAAATATAATAAACGCATTACTATATGAATATATTTTTTAAATAAAATTAATAATATATCTATTTAATAAATATAATAAATATTTCACTATATAAATATATATTTATGTTGGTACCTATTTGAGTTATTATACTTTTAAAACATACTTTAAAATTTTTTTAGCAAACAAATTTTGAAAGTTATTTTAGAAAATAATTATATTAGAATTTACTTTTACCAAACATTCCATTAACTATAAAATAATTTTTTTCAATGCAGTGCAATTTCAAACATGTCCTTGAGGTTTTGGCAAATCTAATTATTCCACTCTTTTACCCATAATGAATTATAAATTACATATACAAATTAAGTATCACATCTTTAAGTATCAAGATATGCTAAACTGTGTTAGTATTGTATGCCTTAAAATCATTCTTATTGTCAATTTTAGACATATTATATTAAATTATTGTAAAGATATATATTGTATAAATATTTTATTAATAAAGAAATTATTTCAATTCATATGTATATAATGTTTCTTCTATCTAATCATACTAATAATAGAATATACATGTAAAATATTTAAAATAATTAAGTTATTTAAAATGTTTCCTACAGAAACAATATCGACTGAGCATTGATATTATAATGTAGGCACATTGAATGTCTTTGATGAATATCATAAAATGATATTAGTGCGAATGATATGACAATCATATCATTAGAATATTAGTTTAAAATAATAATTAGAAAATTATTATTTGAATGTGACTAAAATTACGATAAATTATACAAATGTATGTTGTCAATGATTTATCATTGAATTATATAGGTGTGATAACTGCTCTTTAGACCTGAGATATCATAGTTATTAATCGATATAAATACACATAGTTCATATATTATATAAATACAAGACTAATTATGTCTTATACATAAAAGTCGGTTTGGTCATGTGATGTTTATGTCGAGAGACAAATAATTATTAAATGGAATCTGTTAACTTAACATAAAGGATTTCGAGATACTCTTGACTTAGTCTAAGTTTGAGTTTTCAGTTAGATATTAGTAAACGACTGAAAACAAAGTCTTTGACCAAAGCACAAATATCATATGAAGAGGTTGTAGTGATAAGTTTAACTCGTATTAACTAATTATCTGAATATAATTGAATTTAAAATTTTGACATTCGTGAGTCCTATTTTAATTGGGATTAGACAAATAGAAGAAGATTATTTACAAAAAATTTATAATTAGCCATAAAAAATTCGATAAAAATTTTTTTCATTATGATTTAAGAGTTATGACATATTACTAGATGTTAATTATAGTTATTAAGAATTCAAATAATTTGAAACGAGATCGATTTTAACTCACGATTAATATCATAATGAACCTGAGAGGTCATGATATAAATCTCAAATTATCCTCACTATTAGAGAGAGTGAATAATGTCTACAAGAGATTTAACACTCTCTGAGATATTATTTAATTAAAAAGTCATAAATAGTGTACGGATTAAATAGTTTAACGAATTGAGAACTTAAAAAATTGACTCAATTATAATTTAAAGTAAGTTATAATATTTTATAAATATCTTAAAATATAAGCAAAATTAAAATAAATTTGATCAAAATAAATTTGACAGAATTTAAGATCAATTTATAATTTTTTAAAATTGAGGGACCTAAGTGATATTTTACAAAAGCTTCTTGAAGAAGCTTTGGAACCTATTTGTCTTTGTTAAAAAGGTTAAGGACATTAAGATAAATGAGTAAAAATATATATAGGCCTAATATTTTATTTTTGGTGAATTTTTTTATTTTTTCCACTATTTTTGAAAACTCTCTCTCTAACCAGTCAAGTAAGGAACAAATTTGGGGTTCTGATTCTCTTGGAGACACTTAAATTTTTGCTGTTGACCTTTATTTATTTTTACTAAAGGTTAATGAGTTTTGTTAATTTAAAAATTATGCCAAAAATTACCATATACCATACCCATGCTTATTCTCTTATTTTAGAAATTTTCATCACTCACAAATTGGGAGTAAAGTGTTGAAAGAAAATTTGAGTTTAGGAGCGATTGTGTGTGAATAGTAATAAAGGTCTTATCTTGTTGTATAAATTGATTAGTTATTTGAGCCATCCTCTTATGAAATAAAAGTAAGCTAAAATTAACTAAATAAATCAAGATAGTATCAAAAAAGCTAACATTAATTAGGAGTACTTAGTATGTGTTGACGTCGTCCAAAATTTGAATGTAAAATAAAGTTCTCATTTATCTAAATAATGATGAGATATGCCACTAAAAAAATTAGATTTTAAATTTGGGGGATTGGTTAAGTGTAAGAAAGGTGTTAGGCACCCCATAACTTTAGTAAAAAATAATTACCAAAAATATTAATCTTGAATCTTAATTTTTTAAATTTACTCTTATTTATATTTTTTATTAAGAGAAGGAAGAATATTAGAAATATTTCATTGTCTTAGTTTTTTTAAAAAATATTGAACTAAGAGAAGAAAAAATATTAAAAATATTCCGCCATCTTAATCTTTTTATTAGTTGAAAAAAAAGTTTAATTAAGAAAAGGAAGAATATTAAAAATATTTTGTCTTTTTAGTTAATTTTTCTTTTTCTTTTTTTAATTTTACTTTATTCTTTTTTTTTATAATTTTACTAAGAGAAAGGAGAATATTAAAAATATTTCGTCGTTTTAATTTTCAAAAATTATTAAGTTAAAAAAAAGGAGAATATTAAAAATATTTCTCCGTTTTAACTTTTTATTAATTAAAAATTTTAATCAAGAGAAAGGAGAATATTAAAAATATTCTACTATCTTGATCAATTTTTTAGTCTTTATTATAAAAAAAAATCATGAATAGATAAATGCAATAGATAATTAACCATAATATTAAATAAAATAAAAAGTGTTAAATATGTGCAACAATAAAAGCAAAATGATAAAAATAAATAAAGGTAAGATACCCCATTATATTACTGAAATTAAATTGCATAAAATAAATAACTTATGAATATAAAATACCCTATATGAATTAAAAAACAAATAAGGATATGATTACCCTATTAAATCACATAAAAGTAAGTTACAAAAGAAAAATAAATAAATAAATAACTTATGAAGATGAATTTTTTCACATAACTAAAAAAAATAGGGGCATAAATGCTCCACTAGATTAAATAACTAACATACATCATAAAATAAAATAAAAAATAGAAAGTCTAGATTTAACATTTCATAAGATTATATAATATAAGATTAAATAAATATCAACATGCATCATAAAGTAAAAAAATAGAATAAAAAAAGTAGAAGTTCTAAATTAAACTTTCCATAATACTAACAAATGAATAATAATATGTATCATAAAGTTAAAAAAAAAAAGTTGGAGATCTAAAGTAAATCTTCCATAATATTATATAATATAAAATTAAATAAATATTAACATATATCACAAAGTAAAGAAACCGATTAAAGAAGTAATAGGTCTAAATTAAACCTTTCATAATACTAATAAATGAATAACAATATATATCACAAAGTAAGGAAAAAAAAATAAAAGAAGTAGGAGGTCTAAAATAAACCTTCCATAATATTATATAATATAAGATTAAATAAATAAATATCAACATATATCATAAAATAGAAATAAAAAAGTAAGAGGTCTAAATTAAACCTTTTACAATAATATATAATATAAGATTAAATAAAATATAAATACTTTTCTTAATAAAAGAAAGATTACATAGTTAAAGAAAAGAAAGAAAATCTGACCTTTTTTCTTTGTTTTTTCTGTCTTTTTCTCTTCAAATCTTTTGCTATCTTATACTTTCTCACTTTTTCTCACACTTTCTCTAGTAATTCTCTCACTTTTAACTTTCAACTTGATTTCTAAAAAGCAAAATAGTTTGGTATTTATAAACAAACGTTGGGGATGATATGTCAATAATGGCTACCAAGTGGATGATTATTAAATGAATTTATTGATAAATTTGGATAAAATCTTTGACAAATGTATTCAATAATTTTAAGTGTCATAAAAAATCATAGATAACCTCAAAGATCAATGATTTAACATCTATGATAAACACAAATTTTGTATATAATTCTCTTATCTTTAATCTACAACTTCTTTAAAGTTAATTCGATATTTTTATCAAAAATTATAGGCAAAATACTGAAGTAAGGTCGGGTTAGACTGCAATAATAAATGGGCTTATGATGAGCTTCAAAAATGGTTTTAAAAGTGAAATATAAAGTCTAAACTGATACTTAGGCTAAACGTAAAAGTTTTAGACCATTGTATTATCTTTTCAAATCCACTTATTTCTAATAAATATAAGACTGCTATCAAAATATATAAGCAAAATACTGAAGCAAGGTCGAACTAAATCGGAACATTAATGGGCTTGTAATAGACTTGTGAAATAGTCTTAAAAGTGAAACATAGAGTCCAAACTAATACTTAGAATGAACATAAAAATTTTAGCCTATTGTGTTATCTTTTCAAAGGCACTTATTTCAAATGAATCCAATACCTCTATCAAAATATATAAGCAAAACACTGAAGTAAGTTTAGGCTAGACCCAAACATTAATAGGCTTGTGATGGACTTATGAAATAGCCTTAAAAGTGAAATATAGAGTCCAAACTAATACTTGATCTAAAGACAAAGTTTTGTCCTATTGAGTTGTCTTTTCAAAGCCATTTAATATTGTCTTTTTAAAGCCATTTATATTAAATAAATCTAAAATTTTTATCAAAAGTTACGATTAAAATATTTAAGCTAGGTCGGGTTAAATCGAAACAGTAAATGTGCTTGAAAAATGACTTTAGAAATATAGCATGGAGTCTAAATCGATGATTGGTACAAGTATAAAAATTTTAGCCTATTATTTAAGCTTTTAAAAGGAACAAGAATTATCCTAATAACTCTCTGAGTTGAAAAACTATGCTCCATTTATGAATCCTGTATCAAGAGAGAAATTAAACAAAAATTACTAACAAAGTTAAGTTTAAATCTAAAGTAACAAGCCTACTTATACTATAATATGCACATTCAAATACTAATAATGACTTTTAGTAATAATTTAAAATAAAAATTTACAAATAAGCCAATGACTTTTAGATAAGAAATTTATAAACATTTTTTTTGTGCATAAAGTGACACATTAATTGTAGGGCTTAATGTCAAAATTATTTTATTATTTCACTAGAACTAATATTCCTTAGATTTTAATTATTATATCTTTAACTTAATTCATCGATCAATGACTCTTAGACTAGTTGGCCTTTGAACATTAGGTGTTAAGACACCTTTACAAGTTTTTTCAAGTTATAAATGCTTATTATTACTATTTTTTAAATACAAAAATTGTTCTATATAGTTTAAGAATGCCACTGGGACACAACTCATCGCTAATTCTTACCAACAATACTTGTATTTAATTTTTTTTTCTTTAAATACAAGTCTTACTCTATATAACTAAGTATGCCTTTAGAGTACAACTTATCCTTACCCCTTACTAACAACACTCGTATTTAACTTTTTTCTTCTTCTTTTTTTTTTTTTTTTTTTTTAAATACAAGACTTGTTTTATATGGTTAAGTATGCCACTGAGATACAGTTCATCCATAGCCCTTACTAATAAGGTTTATATTTAATTTTTTTCTTTTTTTTAATCAATGCCCTTTAGATATTATTTCTAATGAAATAATCAAAATAAACTATATACAATTCTTTGCTTGCAACTCATATTCATATGTCAAAGTATATGTGTGATAAGAATGGTTCATAAACTCTCGTATAATAAGTTTATGAAGAAACAAATAATAATATGATAATTTATAAAATTTGAATAACTAGAATAAAAGCAAATAATAAGACCTTATTTAAAACTATATGTAAACAATAATAATATTATTAGAATGCATCTCAAGAATTAAGAAGAGAAGAAATAACCCCTTATTTAACCATCCATACAGAAGTTGAACTCTTCTTTCTTTTTCTACAATATAATAAATACATTTTAACACAAATAAATACATAATAATACTTATAATTGTAATATTATTTAACATCAACTATCCTTATCTCATCTAATATAAGACATTCTTTTAACATCTTAATATAAAAAGATAAATTATTAAAATATTACCTAAAATAGAATTTTTACATAAAAAATATCTGCAATAAACTACAAAAAAAAAGAGTTAAGGATATAATGTCAAATTTAATTTGCACTTTTTGTTACTTTTCATTTACCAATCTATCTGAGCTACCTTTGGATCAGGTTCATAAATAAAATCTTATAATTGATCAATCAGTTGCTTAGAATTTGAAGCACAGACTAAGATTTGATGTGTTGAAGGCGAGATAAATTATTCTTTCATAGCTTAATCAAGAAAAGATAACAAAAGATCAAAGAAATTATTAATATTTAGTAAACTAATAAATTTTTAATGAATATTCAATTGAGCCCATGAAGTAACTTAAAAAAGTTCTTCTAAAGTACCAAATCATCTGGAAGGCATATAAAAGCATCAAAGTTACATATTATTCTTGCAATATATTCATGCATAAAAGTGTAAGTTTCTAGCATGCAAAGTGCCATAAAAACATCAGAAGTAAGGTTGCATGCTAAAGATCTAGGAATTGGGCCAAAATAGATAAAATAAAATTCACATGAAAACATACCATATGTCCATGCTTTCTTGAAATTGTGTTCAAATAATTTAAGGCTTTAGGAAGCCAAATTAGACTTGTCTCTAGAGAGTGATGCCCTTGAACTTTAATTCTCCTCAATTGCCTTACAAGAAACTCAATCAAAAATAGTTTGATCAAGTTAGATTTTCTAACAAAACCTAGAGTTTCCAAGCAAAACCTAGAGTTTTCAACACTTAGAAAAATAATTTCAACACTTGAAATTGCCCTCACACATGTGTAGATTACTTCTCAAGGATCAAAACCCTATATTTATTGATCAAAGTGATCAAAAATTCATTACCATCTCATGGTATGAAAAATTTGGACTAAAGGGAAGCAAGCCACCTTTTTCATGTTTTTCTTCCCTTTCTCACCATTTTATTATCATATATATATATATACACACACACACGTATACATATCTATATAGATATAGATATGTATATGTGTGTGTGTGTGTGTGTGTGTATTACTTAATTAATATTTAATTAAATAAAAAATACATGAAAAAAAATGATGCCAAATGTGTGATTTAGATGGAGCCACATCTCATGCAAATTCATCCTTAATTTCTTACTTAAGTGTAAGGTAAATATTATGCCACTTGTTAAATTCTCATTTGCTAGGATGAAAACTTAACTCATATCACTTATACCATACATAAGCTTAGGTTAACCAGTTAGATTGCTTTAGCTTAATATATTAAAGTGATGCATAATCAAATTAGAAAATTTTAGAGTTAATTTATAATAAGACTCTATATATTTACTGTAAAGCTGACAGTAGATAATATGACTAAATTAAATGCTTTAATTTCTTTCATATCATGAATTAAACTCTTTAATTTTTTTATTTAATTAATCTTTATAAGATTAATTAAATATGTCTACAGCCCAATATTGACACCTAACCATACAATACAGCCTCTTAATTACAATGAAGTGTAAAGCTTCAAGAGTGAGCCTTTCAGTTATCATGTAATTTAATCCTTCCGTCACACAATACTCTAATCAAATCAGGGATATGCTATAATCATCAAACCCTTTTAGATCCAATACTATGTATAATAAATAACAGATTATAACTCTATTGTGTATTATCATTGAGAGCACATTTTTTAATCACATATAATACATTACCTATGCCTAGGATTTTTTGAGTCAAATATGAATTATTCACATAGAGCATTTTATTTCAACACTAAGATTGATGGATCTTTTTTCGAACACCCATATACCTCTATAAATATCTCACCATACTCAATAATTATCTATCACAAGTTTGAACATATACTTTTCCTGAGTAGTATCCAAGTATGGCAATTCACCTACAAGATAACTATAGTACTATAAAGTCTAAGAATCACTTACATAACTGATACGACGAATGTCCAATTAACAATTAAGTGTAATTGACATTTAAATAATTCATATGAGTCTGTTCACTGAACTCATACTCAATCAATGAGCAACTATGTACTTCCTTTAGTGTCTTCATACAAGTAATCTATAAGATTAACTACCCTCTATCGCATAGAGTAAGGGTAGTGTATACTAGTCTTTTTAGTACTATAAAGGCCCCACTTTATAGTATTACGATTAAGAACATTTAATAATGATGCTACTAATATACAGTCTCATAAATATAAATTCATCATAATAGTGTGTATTGCATATATTTCACGGGCTTTATCATGACATATAAATCATACATATATATATATATATATTGTCATGATAAATGATAGTATAATGAAAAATACTCATTTTGTCAATCAAAAGATTTTCAAGTCGCAATTATAGATCACATCGTGATTGGCTTTTAGGACATATATCTCTTTTAAGAAGACACCTTTAACTCATCATCAACTATTTTCTAATAAAAATTTTTGTAGTTAAAAATGTGTTATAACCCGATTTTGTCATCTGTAAATTTTGTCCATGCTTAATATAATTTGTTGTAGATTTTTCTTATGTAAAAATTCTATCTTAGATAATATCTCCTATACTTTATATTTTCATATTAAGATATTAAAAATAATATTTTATATTAGATAAAGTAAAAATAGTTGATGTTAAATTATAAGTATTATTATGTGTTTATGTGTGTTTATTATGTTGTAAAAAAGAAGCAAGCATTTGACCTCTGTGTGGACAGTTAAGTAAAGGGTTATTTCTTCTTCTCTCAATTTTTGAGATATATCCTAATGCTATTATTATTATTTATATATAATTTTAAAATTATAATAAAGTCTTATTATTTGTCTCTATTTGAATTATTCAAATTTTATAAATTCTCATATTATTATTTATTTTTTCATAAACTTATTATACAAGAGTTTTATGAGCCATTTTTATCACACACACACTTTGACACATAATTATGAATTGTAAATGAAAATTTTATATAATTTATTTTGATAATTTCATCAAAAATAATATCTAAAGGGCATTGATAAAATAAAAAAAAAAGTGAAAAATTAAATATAAGCATATTGTAAAGGTTAGGGATGAGCTGTACCCTAGTGGCATACTTAGTTATAAAGAACAAGTCTTGTATTCAAAAAAAAAATTAAATACAAGTTTTGTTAGTAAGGGTTAGAGATGAGCTGTACGCCAATGACATGCTTAGCTATATAGAGCAAGACTTGTATTTAAAAGAAAAAATAAATAAATAAATATGAGTATTGTTGGTAAGAGTTAGGGATGAGTTGTGCTCTAGTGATATTTTTAATTATATAGAATAATTTTTGTATTTTAAAAAATAATAATATTAAGCATTTATAACCTGTGCATTTAACTCTGAGGTCGGTGTCAATTAGAGTGGAAGCAAATTAACTATGGAATATTCTTACATGGGCATGATCGTTGAATTAAGGTGAGTTTTCGGTTCATGACGTGATATTACCCTTAAATGTTTGTTACCATCAATATCCTTTGAGTTCAAAGTTTCACCTTGTTTCCTCAAATCCTCTTTAGTCATATTGTGTTGTATTTTACATGTTTTGTTCTAAAAATATTGTTTCTAAGGAAACTTTCGCTTAAGTTGACAAGCTAATTTTGTTTATCATTTTTTTATGTTTTTAACAATTATGCCTTGTTTTTGAAATCAAGTACGAATTAACTGCTGTAGGAGTTCCTTTTTACAATTGAGCTACCTTAAATCTCATCTTTATTTGAAACACATTTCTGCCATTTACATTAACCTTTCTTCTTACTAATTCTTTTGCTTTCCCTTTTAGGCTTACAAGAGAGCTGGTGGCATGATTCATAATGGAGTTATTGGTCAAGGTGTAGTTGGGTGTCATAGATGTTACTAATTTAGTGGTTGGCAATATTCTCTAACTTACATACATGTTTTTTATTTGTGAAAAATAATAAACTCAAATATTTTATTCACTTGCTCATTTAAGTATAAAGTATACCTTTCTATAGACTTCTAAAATAATCTTAATACTAGTTAAATAAGATATAATCTAAATCTTACTTAAATAATAAACAATAGTAATTTGAACCAAAAAAGAAGTAAGAAATAAGAAAAAAATCTTGATTTTACTATAATGTTAACATAAATATATAATTTTAATACTCCCCACAAGCCAGTACATACAAATCATAAGCATCTAACATGATACAAATATATTTTCCTCAAGGCTAAGGAAATTATTGCTAGAACTCAGTCAAAGATGAATCTTCAATGGATTGAAGTTAATGATGCTCATGCTCTTCCTAATGCTAAATGAAGGATAACGGCATACTCAAAGATGCACGCGGACGCACACATCCCAATATTTAGAGAAAGGGTGGGTATGAAAGTTGATTTGGCATGTCACATATGCAAGGATCTTATGGTTAATCTATACAATTTTTAAAAATTTTCAAAATATTAAATAATTTAATCATTAAGGTATAAAATTTATACCTTCCAAGCTTTGTTTAGAGTCTAACAAATAATCTTTCATTTATCTTCAAGGATTGCACACATACAAATTGTTGATAATGGTTTCAATTAATGCTTATAAAAACTTAAAATTCCTTATAGTTTTACTAAGTTATTTTTTAATTTTTTATAATTAGAAAACCAACATATATACTTAAGCATAGAAGAATAGAAATTCTAGAAAATATTTTTTGAATTTATCTTCCTTTTCTCTCTTTCTTTTCTTTGTTTTCTTTTTCCAAAATGATGGAAAACTAAGCCTTTTCATCTTACTCTTTTTCAACCGTATTCTATACATAGGAAAAAGACGAATTAATTCAAAATCAGTTGATCCCAAAATAGTTCCCATGTGTAACACACCTTGCTAGTTTGTAAGTGGTTCAATTTTCTTATAATTAATAAAAACATTTGATAAATGATACAAGGACAAATTCAAACTTTGACTTTATATATATATATATATATATATAAATTTAATTCTTTAATCAAATTAAATAATTAATCCTAGTAATACATTTGGATATATAAAATTTAAGAAAAATTTGACATTTATTAAAAGTATATTATGCCACTTGTCATTCAAGGATACATTTTAATTAAAAAATAATTATTTAATTAATAATAAATAAACTACTTTATTTATTAAACCCTTGATATGTAAATATGCTTTTTAAGTCTTCATATATTAATAAATTATATTTATGATATATTAAATTATTAGAACATTTCTTGAGTGTACGGGTGCTAGCGCGTCATTACCAAAAAATTTATTTTTTACTTTAAAACATTGAAAATATCATTTAATTAATTATCAAATCATATTTTATTTTTGTTATTACAAAATATTATAATCATTGCCAACAATATTGACTTATGTGTGTAATCCCCTAGGTTCACCATGAGTTGAACATGAGTATACATGAATATTTTGCATCACTTTAATACAATATATTATAATTGAAGTTTTCAATAATTATGAGTAACTTCTAGTAAAGATATCATGACTCCTAGACACAATGAATAAAGATTCTAAATTAAACTTATATAGTCGTACGTTCATATAGTAAAATTTTTCTATTGTTGACTTCCGATTTAGTGCGGGCTATGAAATCGTCAAACTCCTAAATCATAAGATCAGAAACTCATATTATATATGAGATTTGTTTATTTGCAAAACACATTTTTAAATATACGAACTCTGGCCAGAGATTTAATTCTCGTGTATGATAATCCTATTTAAGATCTCAAGTTTAAATATTTAAGTCAGCAGATTTTATCTTGATCATCACTTGTTCTCATATAATAAGAACACATTGCTATCAAATTTCTTTCATCAGGCGTGACTAGCCTAATGCGATATACACAAGTAAATAATGTGCTTTAGTGTAAAAAGTAACCGTGACATCTCAGGTTAAAAGACTAGTGGTACATTAGTATGACTGTGCGACGCACATTAATTGTAAATAATTACTCATGTAATTTATTGCGTTTGATCACATTCAGTAATATGTTCACAAACGTAATACTCATATTTTTACTCTTGTGGCATAAGACTTATCACCTAACTATTAGTATCAAATAATAATCATTGGCAGTAATAAAACGTACCAATCATACAATGTCATTGTCCCTAATAATATCACCTCAACTGAAAATTTATTTAAATATATTAAATCATAAACTCTATATTTATATCTACAATTTATTGTAGATAGAATTTTAACACATAATATATCACGAATCTTATTTTGCATTAATAATTAAATTATAAAATAAAATAGCAATTGAATAAATACAAAATAATATAAGCAAAATATCATTTTATTAATTGTAAATAAATTTATAATTAATTACAAATTATATATACAAAGGAGTAATGTCCCAAATAATATTACACGATTGACTTTAGAGCATATCTCCAACAGACACACTCTTCTTGACTTCTTGAAGAAGAAAGGGTGGTGGTGATTTGGATTTATTGATCTCCCCTTGGTAGTGTTATGAAGTTGTGTGCAGTGAAGAATTCTCGGGGTTTGTTTGTCTTCTTTTTCTAAGTTGTGAAAGTCTCAAATCAACGAATGATCACTGTTGACAGTGGCTAGGGTTTTGTAAGAACTATCTTTTTTATTTTTTCTTGGCAGCATTTCGACATTGTGTGCTATGAATAATCTTTGGAGTTTGTTCGTTGTCGTCTTTTGAGTTTACCGACAATCTTGAACGATAGAGGCCGAGGTTTTATGTCATAGTGATTTTTTGATCTCCTTTAACATTGTATACTATAAAGAATCTTCAGGATTTGTTCACCGTCATTTTTTGAGTTAATCGACAGTCTTGAATCTGCAAATGGTGACAACCATGGCCATGCTGATAGTAATAGAGGCAAAATTATGATTTTCCTCCTTTTCTTCTAATTTTCGAAACATTAGTCGAGGGTCTTAAGAGAAATGAAAACTTAAATTACAAAAAAAATTCATACACTATAATGAATAACCACCCTAAAAAGGGTAGGTATAACATTGCGTAAAGTAATTATTTCAACTTTACTCAACTTTCAAATCTACTATGATTCTATGTGAAAAACAAAAAACTCAAATATTTTATTCACTTGCTCCTTAATTAAGTACGAAGTATGCCTTTATATAAGTTTTTAAAATAATCTTGATTCTAGTTAATTAAGATATAATCCTAATCGTTTGTAAATTCCTAGTCCTAGTAAAATACTAAAATAGTAGTAATATGAACTACATAAGAAATACTAAGGCAAAAAGCTTGATCCTAATATTATTGCTTATTTAATATTTTTTTATATTTAGTCATATATTTTACTGGCTGTGAGGAGTTTGCAACAATTGTTTGACGTGTCTATCCAGAGACATGTTCCAGGTAGAAGTTTTGATAGTTTCTTAACTAGGTTGCTTTGGGTTTTCATTATCCAAAATCATAATAAAACTTACTTGTACTTTTTGTCCATCTCTTTATTGCATTTGAAAGTGTTTTTCTTTCTACTTCTCGCACAGAATGATGGGAATAATAATAAGCAAGGATTTCTGGATTGCGAGACTCAAAGGGTAGCTGGGTAAAATAGCAGATGGATACTGCGACAATAATTTTGATTCACTGCCGTTGGTAATTAGTTGTTTCAATAAGTCTATGTAAATGTATTAATGGTGAATTAATCTCTACTTAAGTGGTGAATGGTGAATGTGCCACCTATACTGTCAAGTAAAATTTGCCCTGATAATTGAAGTTTCAACTTTTCTAGGATTGGGCCATGTATCATTTTAATGTGAACATGTAAAACACTACCAAGTATCTAACAATTTGAATTAGCTTATATGACTACAGCAGTACTGTGTTAAATATTGACAATCAATGGCAAAATCATTCTTTGATTTTATTATGATTTTTGTTCTGCCCGTGACAACGTTTAATTGTAAAACAATAGAAATGGTTAAAAATCTCTCTAATGGTATTTCTACAGCATCTCTTCATTTTTTCCCCTTCAATTCATAAAATATATTCTTTTTTAACCTTCAGGTCAAGGATGGTAATCAACATAAATCTGATCAAGAATGGGTGCAGTATAATAAGTGGAGGATTTTGAGTCCTAGTTTTGACATCAGGAGCTTACCACTTGACTTGTATTCGTGTTTAAGACGCACAGATTTATAAGAAATTTCCTTTAAATTTATTAGAAATATCTTTTAAAATTAGTTAAAAAAAAAAATCATAATTAAGGACGTCAAAGGAAATTTATGACTGCAAGTTCTTCGAGCTACACTAGACCCATTGGACCGTGGCTCAAGAGCGCGTGTTCTCTACAGTAATTTTCCTATATCGATATGACGTTTTAATAAAGGCTTCAAAATACAGAAAATACGAAAAAAAGAAAATATCTAAATAACAAAAATTAATAAAAAATAGAGAAATTCTCTGAAAATTCAAGCGGCCATCACCTTCGTCGACAATCCCTAATTCCTTCATCGTATATTAATTAATTAATTCCGGTAAGTATGATTTTTTTTATTATTTTTTATTATTGTTATATTAAAATTTTAATTTTTTTCCGAATTAAATTTCCAGAATTAGGGTTTCTGAGAATAGTATAAATTTTTTTGAAAAAGTATAAAAAAATGTCGGATAGAGAAGAAGCAGAGAAGATGAACATGGTGAACATGAGGTTAGCATTCAATGCTGACGGCCCTGCGGTTTACAAGCCAGTGATGCCAACAGGACCACCGCCGACAGCAGAAACCTATCAACCAGATATCTCATTATTTCAACACCACCACGAACAAGAGCATCATCAACATCAGCAAGCAGCTAACAGTGTGTCTCGTACCGGTGGCCCGGGTGAACCGGCTAAGCGTAAACGTGGCCGGCCAAGGAAGTATGCTCTCGATGGTGGTAACGGTAATAGCTTAGGCGTTAACTTGACTTCTTCTCCGCCGTCTGCAATGGGGATGGCAAATTCGTCGTTGAATTCCTTCAAGAAAGCTAGGGGAAGGCCACCTGGTTCTTCACGCAAACAACTCTCTTCTGTTTTTGGTATTACAAATTTATACTACTGCTGAGTTTAACTGGTGCTGTTTTTCTTTTTAATTAAATAATTAAATAAATGAGGGTGCATGCTTAAGTGCTGTGTTGTTTTTCAATTCACAGCAACTATTGTTTATTGTATATCGTATATATTATATAATATTTATATATTTTAGTGTATATATTATCTGTCTGTCTGTTGGCTACAATGACTTATATGCCCTTGTAAGTTATTTCTTGGAATTTTTTTTCTTTTCATGAACCGCAAAAAACAGTTTTTATTTTTATTTTTTTAATATTTCAATGTGCAGGAAGGATTTGTTTTAAAAATTGTATTTACTTTTAGTTTCTTTTGCTGGAGAATTAAGGATATTTCTTTCCCTATCTCAAAGTGGTCTTGGTTAGACCTAGTACTGAATTGGTAACTGTTAGTTGACTTTGTTGGATGATTAGTGATCACTATTATCTAAGTTGCTGTAATGATGCGTTCGTTTCATTTCTTTAGGCTATTAATTTACTAATTGTGTCACATAGCGTTTGCGATTTTTATTGTTAATTCTAGGGATTAAATTTATTTTTCTATTTTTTTCAAAGGAAGTTTTTGCATTGCAGGAAAGTCAGGGGCTGGATTTATGCCTCATGTTATCATAGTTCAAGCTGGAGAGGTATTTTTTTAACCAAAAAGAGAAATCAGATTCTCATTTGCTTATACCCCTTGTACATTAATTTTGTTGCGATTGGATATGTCTCATCTGTAATTTTAGATGAGATTATTCTTGTGCTGCATGACATTTTACATAGAAATTAATGTAGAATGTATTGTACTTACAGAATGGAGATTGTTATTGACCCTGCCTACATGTTTGCCTCCACAATATTTTTCTTTCCTGTCATGGTTACTAATGCACGAGGCAGTTAGTAGTACAGTTATTAATTAAATGATTTGGCTAGTTTTGTTTAACTTATCGCATAGTCACTAAAGTAATGGTATATTTATGCCATGCCACAGTTTTTTTTTTAGTTTGTTTTTGGGTGGGGTGGGGATGTTGAAGTAGGTTAGAGATGGTAAAAAAGTTTAACATTTGTTCAGTTTAGTATATTAATTTTTTTAAATTAATAATAAGTTGCCATCTGTTTTCTCATTCATAGTTTTTGAAATTTGTAATATTTCACAATTTAAATGTTTGGTCTTCATTCTTTTATTTGGTGGGTAAAAATTTTTTTCTTCTGACTTTTGCTTCTCAGGATGTATTGGCAAAAATAATGTCCTTTTCTCAAAATGGTCCACGAGCTGTCTGCATTTTGTCGGCTAATGGTGCTATATCTAATGTAACACTTCGTCAAGCAATGACATCTGGTGGAACTGTAACTTATGAGGTTTGTTAAAAATCATAATTGCTGTACATTCTATATTTGTGTCCCTCATGATTTATTCCAAGCAGCAAGGTAGAGAAGGAAGTAGGGTAAGGTCTCATGTTTAGAACTTATTGACTTGGTAAAAGAAAGAGAGAGAAAATGATAGGATATAATGAGCAAGAAACACCTTGATAAATTGGCTAGAATATTTTTACTCTTGAATATTTAGAAGATTTTACATTTAACCCGTAGGTTATATATTAAATAAACAATATAGTTTGTGAGAACGAACTATTATAGGTAATTGGTTGCTGAGAACAAGCCCTTATTTCGTATTCGAAAATGTCAATGATATTTCTGTTAGAGGAGAACAATGTAATTTTGCTGTAGTATCCAAGGATTCAGCATTCCTTGTGCAATTTTGCTGTGTTATTATAATGATTAATAATATAATGATTATTCGCATTCCTGATTGTGTATGACAAATTAAAGAATTTTAGAAAAGGGATATGAAAAAGATTTGGGAAATAATAAATAGGAACCTGTCACAAATATTTCCGGAGCTATTGACATAGTTCACCAACTAGGATCTTCTGTGTGCAACTTAGAAGGAATAAGTAGAGGATAAGAGCATGTTTGAAAGGTAAAGAAATATTATTGCAGAGATGCATGAGCAGTGTACTATAAATTTGCATATTATTCAGTCATGACTCTTTATCTCCAATAGGCAATAAAGGATCAAATAGTACTTCTACTCAAATATTAATGGAATTTGGTTGACTTATCATAAATGTAAAACAAATATTAATAGGCTAGTTCATTTTAACTTGGATCAGTTACATCCTTGAGACATTTATCCTATATAATTACTCAGTTGTAGCATGTATATTGTTCATGAAAATCATAGCATCATGCTTAGAACTTGATAATTTAAGTTTCAGTCCAGCAGAAGATTTTTAATGTGCGAATGAGCTGGGATTTTGTCATGTATATAGGGCCTTGAATGCCCTGTTTTTGGCTGTGCAGGGACGATTTGAGATCTTGTCTCTTTCTGGTTCAGTTCTCCTCTCTGAGAATGGAGGTCAACAGAGCAGAACAGGTGGTTTGAGCGTGTCACTGGCTGGGCCGGACGGCCGTGTCCTGGGTGGTGGTGTGGCAGGACTCCTCACTGCAGCCTCTCCTGTTCAGGTTTTTTCTACATTTTTTCTTTTACTTTTTGGAAGGTCATTTTAGTTATAGTCCATATGCATCATTCAACCAAGCCAGAATCCAACCTCAATTATAATTCATTTTGTTCTGTAATCATAAAACTGAGATTTGCTTGTCTACATGGAAAACTAAGCTTTTGTTGCAGTCAAAAGAGTTTGCTTATGACCGTATAATAAACAAACTAAATCTCATGTGCATACAACTTTTCATTAAGAAGCTGCTTACACACATCCCACACATTTTCTCATCAAGGCAGGAGACCTGGTTTTCTATTACAGGTAGTCATTGGTAGCTTTTTGGCTGAAGGCTGGAAGGAAACGAAGTCAGTGATCCAAACGGAACCTTTGTCTTCAATGCCAAGGTTTATACAAGGCGCATCAGCTGTTGGAAGCCCAGCATCCCGTGGAAACCTGAGTGAATCATCGGGTGGCCCTGGAAGCCCTCTTAACCAGAACGCTGGAGGCTGCGGTAACAGCAATCCACCAACCATACCAAATATGTGGAAATAGAGTAGATGAGATTGATGTCGTTCAATCTGGAGTTGGCCATATATGTGTGATTGATATTTTCTTCTGTTTTAAATCTATCCGTTAGAGCTTAGTTGAACACCCGTAGATGAAATTTGCAGTCACAGATTAAATGCATGTACTGAGCTGGACTGCATAAACTAAGCAGAAATAAGCTAATGTCATTCCCTTTCAGGGAACCTGTGTGAGCTGTGTCAAGACAGTAACTTAGGTTTGTGTTTTAGTTTCCTTCAGAATTAACTGTAGGAATCAACATTAATTTGCATTTCCAGAGTGTTTGGTTCTGTACTTTTGTTAATCTGGTCTGCTTAACAAATCTTTTTTGAAGTTTATATTTTATTCTCTATTTCTGGGATTTTCCTTCTTTCTCTGAATTGTATAAGCTTCAGCACACGTACTGCAATGATCTCATAATAAACACTTCTTTTCGTTAACTTAAGAAAGCTGCGAAATAGAATCTTTGGTGAGGTTGGTGCATACCATGTAATTCATAAATTCACATTGAAATCAAGCATATTCAATCATTGTATTACATAAATTCACATTGAAATCAAGCATATTCAGTCATTGTATCTACAACTTCAAAGTGATCTATTGTATATGCTCAACTAGCAGCATTACTTTCAAGACAAAAAGCCACTTCTATAATCCATTCAATCATATTTTGTACACAATGCTGATGGAATTTCTATGGATTTTTTTGGCACAAGGTTAAATAAATTATGCTTGTAGACATTTTTCAACACTTAACAACTAATTTTCACTTCAATTTTACAACAATATGCATGATCACAAAGTTCACTAACAAAGATACAACATCAAAGCTACTAGCAGAAACCTATGGTTTTAATAGTCAACCTCACCCAACTGCTGTCCAACCTCAATGATTTGTCATCTACAAAACCAGCAATGTCAGTGTTTGTCATCTGCAAAACCAGCAATGTCAGTATTTGAGCATTGCAATCCTTCAATATCTCATCTGTCACGATACCAGGAAAAATGCACTTATCTACTACAAAGACTCTGGACTTGTGGAGGCCCGAATTCTTGATGGCATTTTCATAGGTTGCTTTAATTGACCCTCAAACCTAATATGGAATGAATTCTTAGGTGTAATGGACATTTTAGCCAATGCACAATCAAATTCATCGAGATCAAGATCATGCTCATCATCGCTCCTTGCCATTTCATCATCCATGGCATCATCTCCATTCTCCTCCTGAACATCTTCATCAGTATCATCTTCATCAATGTCATAAGTAGTTCTAACCATAGACCAGTACACGAAGTTTGGCCGAATGAAACTGAAGGAAAAAAAAAAGGGAAAACCATCAGTATCTTAAGCAGAGCGGCATGCATAAATCTCCCAAGCACTAGAGCAATTTTATTATCGAAGTAAAGATCCATCAGACCAAGTCAATTTTTGCACAAGGAACTGATTTGGAAACACACTCTAAAGCACAGACAACCTGGCTGAAATCACTGCAACTAAAAAGGTGTTTGTTAAACATAGACGTCACATTGAATTCCACCCTAACCATTGGGTAATTACCCACTGGAGACACACCAAAATTTTTGTTTCAACACCACCTCCCTCAAAAAGATGCTATGTTCATGCTCAATATCAATAAAAATCCTAAATACATGAATTTACCTGTCACATTTCTTCAGCAAGCATGGGTCAAATGGGAAGAACATGTCCAGCCTTTCCAGCCCTCCAAAAGCCCTGGATAGATCCGACTCCAGAAGGTCATTAAAAATGAAGGCTTTGGTCACAGTGAACAGGCGTGCGGCCTTTGATTGCCGTAGAAACTCTGTCACTACTGATGGTAGGCATACCTGTTCAGAAGAGATAATTGAAAGATTATGCCAGAGAATGAAGGAACGTAATTGAAAGATTAATTCTATACAGCTTCAAATAAAACCAAATTCATTTGATGACAGTAATTAAAGCTACTAGAAAGAAAGTGTGATATGAGATGACAATTATTGAGTTAATAATTTTTAGGGTTGTAACACGGAACAAATAACAGCTCACCTTCAATGGGTTCAACTCATGCTTCAAAATTCTCTCCAGTGGCATAAGCAGCAACTGAGACTTGAGCCGAGGTATATCTACTATAGATCTCATACGAAAGCATAACACATACATAATAGCCTGGGGGTCAGAAAAAACAGTCAAAGCTCCAGTATACAATTGATTCAAATCAGGTAACAATTATACTGCAGACCAACACATTATTGCCCATGACAAACCAGCAGATGAACGCCACAATGTCACGGAAGATCACATAATTCATAGGAAAAGAGGTCAGAAGGTTTTTAAGCAGTATAAACCTTTTCTCATGAAATTTGTTGTCACTATGTTTCAAATGTTTGTTCTCAAAAATTATAGCACAAACCATCAATTACCTGACATCCTGAATAAAAAACTCTATGGGCTTTTGGGCTTATGTCACCACCCTGGATTTTGCAGTACTCCAAGCACCAATCCACCAACCTGAAATTTCAAAATTGACCAAAAATATGAACACCACATTTGATTTGATATAAATCAACACTTATAGCACTTCATACAACATTTAGAGAATGCAAGAAACCCAACTGAACCATTTTCTACACAATTCAGTGTCAGGAGGGAGAAGGAAATATCAATCATTTTCAATTGGATCTGGTTTATTAAGGACAATAACCCACAGAAAACACAAAAAACTAGTTATGGGTATATACCACAATATACCAATTTACTACGTATACTATTATTCCATATATATTATATTAACTTAATACAGTGACTATGATATTTTACATTTATACTAGAAAGTTTAGGTTCCTGTTCTCCAAGATAGTGAAACATTATTACTTTTTGCAATTTGATTTTTGATCAGTCATAAACTATTTCTTCCTACATCTCTTAAACCTACCACTTTGGCTCGGTTCAGATTTTGGTCTAAAAAAGAGAAAAAAAGAGGCCCTTGCACAAGTACCAAGCACAATAGTTTCTACAAATG
>JAWDEX010000017.1:757971-769773 GCA_035221805.1 Trichilia hirta
GAGCTAGCTATCTAGTTACAATCCAGAGGATTTCATCATTGTTTAAAAACATCTGCCCCAACGCAACATAGGAAGATGAGGAAGATAAATAGTTAGATGAAGAAATAATTTGTTTATCCAGCATTTTTTTAACTAAGCAATGAACGAATATCCCATTAAAAAAATATATACATGTAAAGGAATTGTGCAACTGACATGTCCAACACAAATGCACAAAAACAATACCACATTATGAGATGCCCCACCACAGGTACTTCACATTTCTAAAAGCAAGCATGCAATCCAAAGTCTAGAGGCCTTAGCCACACAATCACAGCATCTGAAGTAAAACAAAGGAGTTGCATAGAATTTAAATACAAAATCTAATTGGTCAATCGAAGAGTTGAGAACAGTTATCAAACAAAAAAAAAATCAGCAAGAAAAATCAACAGTCAAAACTTTTTTTGAAGATAAGAATCTGGATCACCTGGTGAGCGGGGGATATACATCACTAATAAATATATCTTCTAGCATCATGGCAAATTTCTGACCACAGTTATCGGGATCCAACACACAGGCATAAAACAGCACGAACTGCACTCAAATTGAGATAAATCCAGAAAAAAAGAGCAAGGGAATTCATATTCCAATATTTAACAGAGGAAAAAATAAAATAGTCGCTAGATGTTTATAACTCGATAGATTGAATGATAAGCATTAAAGAGGAAAAAGAAATGAGTAGGACACAGTGAAATACGGAAACAAACCTGCGCAAACTTTGACTTGTACGCATTGAGAACAGTCATCTGGAATGACTGTAGAAGAATTTCAAATACCTAATCACAACAATCAATAATTCTTGTATAAGAAGGGAGAGCCATAGACAGGACTGATAAAATAAGATAAAGAAACATGACTTCAGAAAATACCTCAATCAAGCGACCAGCAGCTTCACAAGATTCAAGATGCTCAAAAGTCAGCACCATCATGCTATCTAATAATTCAGCAATTAGGTTTCCACCTAAACTCTTTCGACTTAAAGATCCATTTTGAAGCTACAATTAAGAACTTACACATAAGTTTATAATAACCTCGTGCTACTTTCCATGAAAATGTAAACAAAAGCTGCAAACTAAGCAATAATTTTTTCTAGAGAAAAATCTATCGCTTTGCTTTGAGGTACATTTTGTATGTCTTTTAATTCTTAATTTTTTAACAAAAGGAACTCCCAAGGTGCATATTCTTTTATGTACAACTTTCAGCAATGTGCAATTAACTATTTTCAATAATCTGCACGGTTGCAATTTTTGTGTTTTATATGCTGATAGGAATTGGCAACAGCAACAAAAGAAAAAATTTGCTGATCATACCTCGCCACCATCTTGTTCCGAATCATCTGCAGGTGCATCTTCCACATCTTCTAATTCCATCTCAAATATACCTTTAGAAAAGTCATTGTGTAAGATGTCATCCCATCCAATCTCCACCTATAAGAACCTTCACCAAATAAGATCATCCATAAAAATGAAAAAATATTTCCAAGAACTAATTCACACAGCAATTCAACTAAACTCACATCTAAATCTATCAGCCGATCCACCATTGCCATAAGCATTGTGCTTCTAACAAGTTCTCCAATTGCACCGCTCTCCAGCTTTAGCATGTTCTCCGCATATATCACAATCATCTTTAACTGCAGAAAGAGATGGCTTAATGATATTGAGGGTAGAAACAGCATTAAAATAAAAGAATATATGAAAAAAATAAAAGCAAGGATAAGATTTAATTCAAAGAAACAATCATACGGAAGCATTTTGAAAGTATGGTCTATCCAAATGAAAAAGAAGTATGATGCTTATATATAAGTACCATGAAAGGGAAATCTATTTGAAATTGTGTACGTCTGCAATTAAAACTATGATCTGAATCTTAAAATCATATGAGCAGGTACATAAACACAAAGATGGTAGTGAAAGTACTGAGACTTCACTGACATCTAAAAGCTTCAGCAGAAGTCAAGAACCAAGAAAGTCGTGAGAAAGAAACGTATTTATCCAATGTAACTAAATTTCCTGAGATTTGACTAGATATAATTGGGCAGAAGAAATTCTACTTGCATGCATCCATCATGACCAATTTAGACAATAAAATCCAAAAATAATAATAAACAGGACTATTGTATATTTATTTGAGCAATCTAATTTCTAATTGGAGAGGTCCACAAAACTTACTCGATCTTGATTATTACGGACAGTAGGCATTCTCTGTACAACTATGGGTAATAATCTCAACGGAGCGAGAGGCACTAAATCAGTAATATCTTCCAGAGCTGCATGCACCCTGGAAAGAACTTGGTGCTTTCTTTCAATGACACGTAGCTGTGTTAATTTATCTAGGAAATGACTTGGTGGTGTGAAATTGCTAACAAGCATGGTTAAACATGAATCAACATATTTTCCATCTGATGCAGCCTGAAATATAATAATAGTACAATTATTCATAAAGTTGCAACAATCCCATCAGTCATTCGAGAATTTGAGATACATGTGAGTGTAAACTTGCATACCAAAGATATAATCAGGCCTTTCAATGCATCCATTACATCAGGGTCATAGTTCCACATGCTCATTCCAAAAATCTGAAAAGCACTTGATCATGAAAAAGATAATAACAACTCCTATAATATCTGCTGAATGAGAATAAACACGGCAATGCCTATAAAAAACAACTTACAGAGGCAAGAAGGGACTCGTGGTGGACAGTATCTATATAAGAAACTGCTCCAGATAGGGACTTCAAACTAGTCTGCCACGGGGATGTAAAAGAGGAAATATAAGATTAAACATGAATTGATTCAAATACAGCAACGAAACTAAGGGAAGAACCTACCTCAAGCAGAGCCCTCTCATCATGATTAAGACGTCCCCTAAGGTGCATAACCGCAACAAGTTGGTTATAATTGTCACTATCACCCTAGTCCAAAGAAATTCAGCCTTTTGTAAGAACAATTAAACCTCAACACTATGTACAATTAACCAACTGGAATCCAAAACAAACATATAATTTCATACCAATTTTGCTAATTGCAATGTCAGCACAGTTTTCTAGGTAAGGCAAAAGCAGAGTCAGGTGAAAAGATCTTACCGATTGGACAGCAGTAAGGGCCTCCCTTACATGGTAGACTAATTCCAAGTCACTAATATTAGTATCCTCCATCTCATGAGCTTCATCTTTCCGTAACTCCATTCCCATGATACCGAGCCGCAAACCTACAACAGCTCCTTTAAAATATGCACCTATCCATTAAACACATCACAACTTGCTTAACAAACGCACACTGTAATCTTGGAAGTTCGACAAAGTAAGACGTAATTAAAGATACACGACAAAATCAACATGAAGGAACTTAATCTCTTCACAAAATTAAGATTACAAGATTATTTAACTAGCATATATCTTAAACCTTGTCATAATAATTAGATTAGTAAATTCAACAATTCCAATACAAAACTGACTAAAATCTACGTTTATTCAGTTAAAACATATAACAAACAAGGAATTACGTGATAAGAAGGAAACTGAAGAAAGCATCATCATCATAAGAAATTGAAGCAAATCAAATTAACCTACAAGTGAGAGTTAATGTCAGATACGACGGTCGCTGTCGCAGGATAATCGGCGGCAAAATCGCCAGAGTATTCTTCGAAGAATCAGGCTGCGAAGAGGCTTTTCTTCTTCCAGTCGGCTGGGAGACCAAAAAGATGAAAAACCCTCGTTTGGAATGGAGCGGTGCCATTTTATACGTATCACTCAATTTCTCGTATTTGTACTTAAGGACTCGTAGTATCTCTTATTTCTAAACAATTACTTTTTCGTACGGTTTTATCTTAATATATTAATTTACGTTAAGCATAATTAGGAAAGGAAATATGAAAAAGCGATATAGATAGATAACAGAAAAGTAAGGATAATCATTTGCATGTTTGGGGCCACGAGGAAATAAATAAAAATCCAGTCGAACATACTAAGAATTCAATTCAACGTGATAAACTAAAATTAATTAACTTGTAGGAATAGAATAAAACCTCCAATTTTTTTTTTTTTTTAATGAAAATATGGAGGGGATTGTTTTATTACTCACCACCTCATTGTTTTATTTCTCATTATATATTTAAAAAAAAAAAGACAAAATTTTTTTACAATTAATAATTAATATTTTAAATTTTTATAAAAAAATTGATTTTTCTCTAAAGACTAATTATAGGCAGAAATTAATAGTATGAAAAATCATGTATTGCACATTCAATTAAAATTTTTATTAAATTTTATTCTATTCAATTGTAATTAATTAAATTTTATATGAGTTTATTTTTTTATTAAGTTCAAGTTCTTTCTCGAAAATTAAATGTTAGGCATATTTTGAAGATACAGATGAAATAAATTAAAAATTTTATGATATAATTCTAATCATATGAAATAATTCATAAAATATTATATAAATTATATGAATTTATTAATTTATTAATTTTTTATTTAAAATTATAGGAATAAATATTTAAATCTCATACTTTTTAAGAAACAGAACCAACAAAGAATAAACACAATGCAATTATATGACATTAGAACATTAATTAGTTTATTATTTTATTTTATCTTATCTTAATTATTAAATAATAATAATAATAATAATTGGTTGTTACTTTTAATGTTATTTAAACATATAATTGATGTTCTAATAATATTTTTATTTATTATTATTTTAATAATATTTTTGTTTAATTGATTAAATATTAATTTTTATATTATAAAAAATTAATAAAATTGAGAAATTCTCATTAAATTTATTGAAAAAAAAAGCAGATAATGGAGATCAAATAAAAAATCGGGTGGGCTTTGCTACCCGGACTCCACCAATCGCCATCCCTAAGTAGGTAAGGGTTTCGAGTTAACATTTTATTTTGTTCTTCCATTAGTTAATGATTTTATAAATATAAATTTTTATACAAATTATTGTATATAAATTAATATAATAATTTATATGGTACAATGTAATTATGTCTATATAATTTTTTTTTACTATTATAAATGTTATTTTAGTCGTGTGAAAACAGTAAAAAACTTTATGAACACAATATAATTATGTGATTAAATTTGTATACATAATCTATTGTACCAATATATTATTATTATTTTTATTCATTTATCTTTGAAGCAATAATATTCATAATTATAAGTGTTTTTATTATGCTTAATAATAAAAAAGAATGTACGTTCAAACTGAAATTAATTATTTTATAATATATACATATATATAATTTACTTTTATGGAGTGGACCATTGCAATGACACAAATACATTGCTTGATATTGACAGAAACAGAGTAATAATTATGATAAACAACAGAGAAATAATTTGGTGGAAGAATACTTCTTTCTTATTTCTTCTACCTATCAAAACTAGAAGATATACATTATCTACAGAGATCCCTAAAGCATATACATATATAAGGAAAAAAATACAAATTTGCATAGGTTAAGAAATCCTACCTGGATAAGAAAACCACCTGACTTATTATCCGCTCTACAATAGTTAACCAACTAAATTCTTGAAATTCTAAACACAATGTGTCGTTAAATATGTATTCCCACATTCCCCCGTCAAGTTGGTGAATAGTTATTCTCTATTCTTACTTTGGATACAATACTCTAAAGTACTGAACTACTTAACCTCTTGGCAGGTACATTAGCTAGTAGGAAGTATATAATGTGTACAAATCAAGCAACTGTTCAACTTTTCTTTGATAAAAGTGTCTATCAATTTCAATGTGCTTCATTCGATCATACTCTACTGGATTGTTAGTGATATTAATTACAAATTTATTATCACAATAAAGTCTCATTGAGTAATCCCACTTAATCTTTAAATTTTCTAAGAGGATATTCAACAAAAGTAGTTCACACTCACAATAAGCCATTGCCCAGAATTCTGCCTTTGCACTAGACCGTGCTACTATATTCTATTTCTTACTTCTCCACGTCACAAGATTTTCATAAAGAAAGGTGTAATATCTAAAGGTATACCTCTTGTTAATAATTGCCCCTGCATAACTGGCGTTTTAGTATGTCTCAAGTATTAGATCTCCATTTCTTTTAAGCAAAATATCTTTTCTTGGTATCCCTTTGAGACACTATAAAGCTTAGTATGTTGACTGCAAATGAACTTTCTTCAAATTATGCATAAATTAGGTAATCACACTCACTGTATATGCTATATCCAATCATATATGAGATAGATAAATTAGCCTTCCTACTAGGCATTGATACATTTCCCTATCTATTGCAATATCCTACTTTGACCTTTTAAGTATGAGATTTGGTTTTATCAAATTACTTGCTGGTTTGCATGTTGTCTTGCCTATTTCTTTGAAAAGATTTGTAACATACTTTTATTGGGAGACAAAAATGGCTTGTCTAGAATGTGCCATATTGATCCTCAAAAAATATTTCAACTTGCTTAATCCCTTTATCTCAAACTCTTTAGCCAAACATTGACTTAGAAACTACCTCTACTTATCATCATTCCCTATCACTATTATATCATCAACATATACTAGGGGCATTATGATTCCCCTTAACAATGAGTGTTTAATGAATAACATATGATTTCCTTGGCTTTGTCTATATCCCATGGCCATCATAACTCTTGCAAATCTTTCAAACCAAGCTTCGTAGTGATTGTTTAAGTTCATATAAAGCCCTTTTCAATTTATACATGGTATAAGCAGCCAAATCATTTTCATAACCTATTGGAACCTCTATGTAGGTTTCTTCCTCTAGTTCTCCATACAAAAATGCATTTTTGACATCAAATTGCTAGAATTCCTAACCATAATTAACTGCTAATGGCAATAAAACTCCAATAGTATTCATTTTTGCAATCGAGGCAAAAGTTTATAGGTAATCAATTTTATAGGTTTGAGATAACTCTTAGCCACCGACCTCAACTTGTATTTTTCTATTGATTCACCTACCTATACGTCATTATATAATCCATTTACACCCTACGAGTTTTTTTTCTGCCTTAACTCCACCCACTCCTAAGTTTTGCCTTTTTCCAATGCCTCTATCTCCTCATTCATAACTTGTTTCTGTTTCTTATTGATCAAAGCCTCAAATAAGTTGCTAGGGATAGTAATGGTGTTTAAGCTAATAATGAAAGCTTTATGAGATGGTTAAAAATTTTTAAAAGATAGAAAGTGTGTAAGAGGATATAAAGGTCATTTGGTACATTCCCTAATCCTTTCCTTATGGCAATAAGAAGGTACTAATCATTAGTGCTCACAATGCAATAAAAGATTAGAATTTGTTACCTTATTCTTAAGATTTAGGTTGGAATCTCGAGCTTAAACAAATTCGAGGACAACCTTTTTCTTCATTGAAAACACATTGCCAAATCTTACGTTCTCAAGAGCAAAGTTTATCTTTTCTTAGGAATTTTCAAACATGGGCTCAGATACAAAATTTGGTTTAGACACAAGATTTGACATAGTGAAATATGACAATAAAATAAGTTTTGACATGAAAAATAATGGTAGATCAAGTAATGAATTCCCTCTATCCTTATCTTTCATTCTTGAAGTCTTCTTTTAAAGATAAAAGAGTAGTGAAATAAGACTCTTATTCATTAAAAGTAATATTAACCAAAATAAAATTTCTTTGATGGAGAGTAGTAATACTAATACCCTTTTTCAGTCGAAGAATAACTCATGAAGACACATTTCTTCGCTCTTAAATCTAATTTACCTTTATTTTGACTATAAACATAAACGAATGACACGTACCCATATATCATAAGGACAAGATTATTTGTGACGTGTAGGTTAAGATAGAATATCGAGAGTATTTTTATTAGACTTTTAAATCTTAAAAATTTTAAAGGCAAATGATTTATAAGATGAATAGCTATAAGAATTGCTTTCCTAAAAAAATGGCACATTTTTTTTAAAACATGAAGTATGGGTTGATTTAAAAAGGTGACTTTTTTTTGAAAATTTATTTTATTGTGTGGTATTAATACAAGATTACTTATATACTACTCCTTTTTTTAGAAGTATAGAGTTAAGACTTGATTGAAATAATTCCTAGCATTTTTTAACCTAACCTTTTGATATTGACCCCAAATTAATCTTTAATCATGAAACAAAAATTTAGTAAAATAATATTAAATCAGATTTATGTTTGAGTAAAAGAATCTAAGTAACATGAGTACAATCATTAACGAAAGAAATAAACCATCTTGTCTCTAAAATATTAAAATTAGTAGAAGAACCCCAAATATAATTGTGAAGGAGATAAAAATAAATAGAACTTCTTTGATTAATAATTGAAAATATTACAAATTTATGCTTAGCAAGTTTACACACTTCACGATGAAAATCTTCAACATCTAGACTCTTAAATTAAAAAAAAAAAAAAAGAAATAGAATTTTAACAACCCTAAATAACAGAGGTTCAAGTCAACAACAGCGAAGCCAAACTCTTTTTTAATTAGATGAAAAATCTCTAAAACAAAAAATTGAGATAATTTATCCCTGATCAACCTTGGCTGACTTATTGTTTCGAGGTAGTAGAGAACATTTCATTCTTTAGCATGTATAATTATTTTTCCCAAATCCTTATCTTAAAATACATAATAATAACTATAATAAAAAATCATATGATAATGTAGATCTTGGTGAGATTTTAGATAAAGACAAAATTTATGGTGAAATATTAATAAAGCAACTTAAGAGGGGGTGAATTAGGTTTCTAAGAGTTTTATAATAAATAATCAATTTTCTTAACTATTCCAATACTTTAAAATAATTAATTTTTAGCTACCATAATCAATAAACTACTAACTGAATAAATATCAAGAAGTAAAAGCAGAGAGATTTATGCAAGTGTTTTTAGTGGTTTAATGAAAATCAAGTCTATTTTGACTTCTTTCAAACTCCTTTTAAAGGTCTCATTATATTAAGCCTTTAAATCAAGGCTTTAATCTTTATAAAGGAAAATTTTATAGATTCACCTCTAAACTTTTACAAGTAACTCTTAAATATATTTAAATAACTCTCCTACAAGTGAAATAAGAATTGATAAACACAAGAATAAATCCTTTACAAATATCTCTCAAAGAGTGTATTGTAAATGAGTTTTTTGAAATACTAATGTGCAATCCAATAGGAGGGATGAATTGGGTTTCTAACAATTTTAATAAATCTTATGAAATCTAAAATATTTAATTCACCACAAATAATTTAAATCAATCTTAAGAAATTATATCGCTCAATTTTTAATTTATAATGACTTAAAATAAGTAGACAAATATAATTCAAATAAGAGTAAGAGATATAGAGAATTGCACACTAAGATTTATAGTGGTTCGACTAACTTTGCCTACGTCCACTCTCTAAGCTACTCTTAAAGATTTTACTATATCAATCCTTAAACCAAGGCTAAACGTATTTTATAAGAATCAGAGATTTTTTGAGTTTATCTTCCAACTTTACTATTACTCACACAAGAGTTTACAAATATTTAAAGTAAAAGAATCACTGCCTTTTACTCTCAACACTTCAATGATAGAATGCCAATGATTATATAAGTGAAAATACCTAACCTTTCTATGAACCCTCTTTAAGAAATTCTTAAAAAATGAAAAACTAAGGTTAGAAAAGAAATTGCTAAAATGAATTGCTTAAGAGTGTGTCTTTTAATTTTTTTGATAAAATCATATAAAATTCGTGCTCACTTATCTTTAAAACAAATAAGCAAGGTTTATATAGTTTTAATACAAAACTAGCTATTACAAATAAAAAATAGCCGTTATTTCAAAATTTTACTATAATTCATTCGAATGAATGATAGAGTTCATTCGACCAAATTTTTACTTTCATTTTGGAAAAATATAGCTAAATTTTGTTGGAACAAATTGAGCCTTTTGTTCGAACAAATGACTAAGTTAGTTCAACCAAAAGAATGCACACTTTTTGTTTTATAAAATATAAAAAGTTTATTTAAATAATTTGTGCAATTCAGTCGATCGCAAAAATTAGGACTCTCTATTTTTTGTGCGTCATGTATTCATTTGAACGAATATAATAATTCGTTCGACCGAATTGAAACTATTTGTGTAACCAAAGTAGGAGACAATGCTTATAAAGGCAATTTGTTTAAACGAATATAGAGATACACTTTTATATACATAGTATTATTCATAATCTCCCTCTACATCAAAGCACTATATACTACAATCCATACATTTTAAACCAATTTCTAATTATGCACTTCTAAAAATAATGCATATTTTCCAATACAATCCCATAATCTATACATTAAAAATACCATCCATCCATATGAATCATATATCCACATATAAATAATCTAATATCTGTTCATATACAAAGTATATACACATATAAAATAATCCAATATCCATTCATAAAGGAATTAATTCATCCATTCTAACCCATATCTAATATCCACACTCCACATATACATATACAATCAATCCAGTATCCATAACTTTCTCCCTTTTTGGCATTATTAAAAATAATGATAGATAAATACAATTAATATTATCATCCTTTCAAGAAAGCACACCATGTACAGTACAAGCTATGAAAATCATCCAAACAAAACATTCCAAGTTGAAGTCTGATACCAAGTACATAAGTTAAGAGATCATCAAAACAGCAACAAAAAAAAATGAAAGCAAGTGCAAGCATATGTTTGGATCTCATGGTACGAATGATCTAGAAGAAGGCTCAAAATCTAAGCAAAATCTCTTCTTGAAGAGTATTAAGTTTAGCCTTAAGTGAGGATAGAGAAAGACTGTCTAATAATGATGGAGGAACACCAAAAGGTGGAGAAGATATGATACGTGGAGCAGTCTTTGAAGATAGAGGCAACTCATGAAACACCTATTGATTTACTGTAGAAGGTTGGTCTTTCCAACCCAATTACCATTTTGTAATTGTGCAAATCCAATAAGATTAATAAAAGTTAGGTCAAAGGCATCTTTCTTTGTTATATTCGTTGTTCCTTTATCATCTAAGGGTATTTCAAACTTTTTGAAAATCAAAGTTAGGAATTGGTCATAACGAAGGACTAAGATAAGGTAATGTATAATCTTGGCCATATATTAAAGTTTAATGAACCCCAAGTGTCCATATATATACACCATTTGAAGTAAAAAATAAAAAATTTCTCAATATAACCAACGTTTACATAATGGCCTCCCTTACGTAGAAATGTAATAAAGATGATGTGTTGAAAAATCTTACATTCTAGAAAAAGAACTTTGGATTGGTATAGCTGTTGAAGTTGTCCAAAATTTGACGTAAAGAAAAATAAAAAGTAGAGTCGTCATTTATCTAAATAATGGTGGGATAGATCACCTAAAAAATTTAGATTCTAAGTTTGGGAGATTGATTAAGTGTAGGGAAGGTGTTAGGCACCCTACAACTCCCATAAAAATAGTTACCAAAAATATTGATCTCAAATCTTAATTTTTCAAAATTTATCTTTAGTTACAATTTTTACTAAGGAAAGAGAGAATATTAAAAATATTCCGTCGTCTTAATTTTTTAAAAAATATTGAGGTAAAAGAAAGAAAAATATTAAAAATATTCTACAGTCTTAATATTTTTCGTTAGTTAAAAAATGTTTAACTAAGAGAAGGGAGAATATTAAAAATATTCTGCCATCTTAGTTAATTTTTCTTCTTTTCTTCTTTTATTTTATTCTTATCCCTTTTACCATTTTACTAAGAGAAGGGAGA
>JAWDEX010000017.1:769873-790148 GCA_035221805.1 Trichilia hirta
TTTCACCTAAAATCTAACCCAGAGTACTAGTACTCTTTAAAAACTCTTTGTGTTTTCCCGGACTTTTTTCATAAAAGACACAAATATTTCGAATTTAACGAACTGGCATCTTCTTTATTTCTAAATAAACTTAACTCTAAACCAGGCATGTGAGCGACAAAGAGATTAGGAGATTGTCTACCTAATCGAATTTTTGCTTCACTCAGCCATCTTGTATCTTAAGAAATACCCTTGTTTGTAAGCATCTTTAACGTTGTCACTCTAATTTTATATATTTTCACCAGACTATTGACAAAAAAAATAGAAAATCGCTCATACAATTTTAGCAGAACTTCATCCATACTTAGATATATCGAGCTGAAATGTCACAGATTATCGTTATTAGCCACTTATCCAAGTATAACAAAACTTTCCTACAAAATAAACAAATGATTATTAATATAATTTCTAATAGTTAAAAAAAATAATTACATTTTTATAGTAAATAAAAAGATAAAATAATAGTAATATCTATATAAACTAACTTAATAAAAGTAAAAAAAAAAATAGTAAACACCTATATTATTGATAAATTTGTCAAAATTATCCTAATAGTTAGTTTAAAAATATAAACACATTGCTATTAAAATTCGGCCTTGAGTTAAGAAATAAACATATTAAACAATTTTAACAGAATGATTTAAAAATTAAGCCTCATGTCATTATCACAAATTCGGCACTTCGATTTTTAATAAAATTTATAAAGGATAAAATTGAGTTATGACAAACTTAAGTATTGAGTTTTAATTATCAAAAAATCAATTTTACTTATAAATCTCTTTTTTATATTTTTCGAAACCAAGAGTCTTTTACTGAACAAACACCCAATCATATATTAGATCATAACACTTCAACAAACTAATAAAAAATATAGTGTCTATGGTATCGTAAGGGTTTTTTTGTTTTTGTTTTTGTTTTTGTTTTTTTGTTTTTTAAATTCAAGCATCAATAATAACATTTAGTAATTTATTAGGAGTTATTATTACCCTTATTTTAAACGTGATTTACCCTTCTTTTGTTGCACGGAATAATTTCAAATGAAGCGGTGTTATTTTTCATCTTCCCATGCATACTGGAATGGCCTGATGCAAGAAAAATGCTTTTGACTTCTGTTATGTTTAGCCTAATTTGCTAATTCATCTTTATTATTTAAAAAATATCTGATCACCTCCTCTGTTAGTTAAGTCAATAAAAGTGATATATACCAAATTTAACAAAATTCAATCGACACGTGGACAAGGATCGTTCAAAATGAAATATCATATTCACGGTTAAAAATCTTCTTCAGACATCTTTGCAGTAACAATAGATTTCCTGGACAACAAAAGGTAGATAAAAAATAAACTTTCATAACTACCAACCACACTTTCCTTAATTCATCTCCATATCCAACTAGTGGGGATGGCACATTATTATTTAAATTAGTTTATGATAAAATTTTAAATTAATTTAAATATTATAATTTAAAATTAAGTTAATTTAATTTAATATATTAAAATTTACAAATTAATCTAATTTAAATTATAAAATGCTGTTTGAAGTGATTTAAATTCACTGTTTAAACTACTTTATAAAATTAATAATATAACAATTGGTTGTTATCAATTCTATAATCTCTCAATAATATTTAAGAGATAATTCTATGAATAATTTTTCTTTTCTGGTCCCTATGCGAATAATTTTTTTTTTCAATTGTTATTAAAAAATTGATTAAGAGATTAAATAATAATTAGAATTTATGGAACATAAATCACGTATTTAAAGTTCAAATTTACAAATTAATTAAATTAACTTGAAATTAAACTAATCTTTAGCTTGACAAGATCTAATTAATCTCAAAAATTAAAAGTCTTCAAGAATTAATCTCAACTAGGCCAAATTAGAAGAGAAAGGAGAGCTTGATAACTTTACCAAATTTAGTATAAACAAGGCTTAATTCCATAAAATTAAAAACTAACCCTATTTATATTATTTGTAATATTTACTTAAATGCTTTTAACCTTTTAGTTAATAATAAATAACCTTTAAAGCTTATTTTACAAACTTTATAATAATAAAATACAAAATAATAAATTTATTCTCATTAAATATTTTAATGATAACAGGTCCCTAAACTATTCCAACTTACTTTGATCAATCTTATTTTAATTTTATTTTAATATTTAAATATTAATAAAATATTATAACTTACTCTAAATTATATTAAAATTAATTTATAAAATTTTTAATTTTGTTAAATTATTTATATTTTAACCTAATAATATCTCTGAGAGTACTTTGTAGATAATATTTATACTCTCTCAAAGTAAGAATAAATATAAATTATTAGTTGCGAGCTTTTGAGTTTACTGTAATATTAGTCATGAGTTGAAATTAATCTTATCAAACCTGTTTTGAACTATTCAAACATTCAACAACTATAATTAATATCTAATAATATATCATAATTTTTAAACTGTAATAAAAAAAATCTTCATCGAATTTTTTATATTTAATTATATGTTTTATATAGATAAATTCTCTTTATTTATCTGATCTTAACTAAATTAAGATTCATCGATGTCAAAATTCTTAAACTTAGTTTTATTTTGTACTAAAAGCTACCATGCATTGAACTCATTATCACAAAACTCTTTTTCATAACTAATCATTAGTTCTAACTGAAACTTAGGTTTCTGACGCTAATTGATGTTCGATTAAAAATTGAAATCTAAATTGAATTAACAAAATCTTGAAATCTTGTGTATCGAGTCAGCATATCCTGTATTAACTATTATTTATATTCTAATATAAATAATACATAATCAAATAAATTTTTTTTTATGAGAAATAATTAATCTTACATTTATATACTATATGAACCGTGTGTATTGATACTAAATAATAATTATGATGTCTCAGGTATAAGAAATATTTTATGCACTAGTACAATCATATGATAAGTTATTAACAATATACTTTTGTGTGATTTATCATAACTTTAGTCGAGTTCAACAATAATTTTCTATCTATTAATCTACACTAATATTCTAATGATATAACTATCATATTACACTTACTAATATTATTTTATAATATTCACCAGAGATATTTAATGTATTTACTATATAATTTTGATGCTCAGTTAACTTTGCTTTCTTAGAAAATAATTTAAATAATTAAATTATCTGCAATATTTATGTGCATATTGTATCATTAGTATAATTAAAAAAGAAAAGCAATATACACATATGAATAAAAAATAATTTTTTTATTAATAAATATGTATGGTACATATTACATATAATAATTCAATATAAAAAACTCAAAATTGATAATACGATTAATTTTAGGATATACTATACTAACAATCATCACGTGCAAGAAATGTAAACAATTATGTATAACTTGAAACAATAAATAAAAAATAACAAATATTTTTATAGTATAATATTAATCTATTTTCATAGGATAATATTAAAGTATTTGGTTTATAATTTTGTAATTTGAAATTAATCTAATTTAAATTCAAACAATGAATAAAAGTTTAAAAAATAATTCATAAATCATTTAAAAATTCAAATCGCCAATAAAAGTATTTTAAATAATAATAAAAATTTCTTTTAACAAAATTACTCATTGAAAAAAATCATATATATATATATATAACATTTTAAATTCTCATTTTTAAATAATGTGATATTTATTCATTAAATAAATAGCAATGTAATAAATAATCTTAAAAATTAATTATTTATAAAATTTAATATTTTGTAAATAAATACCACTTCACTTATCATATTATTTGTATAAAAATTTATTATCAAAGTTAGAATATACATTATTATTAATTTGGTAAAAGTTAATATGACAAATGACTACAAAAGAGTTATATTATTATTATTATTATTATTATCCTAAAATTTTAGGATAATTCACGTAAGTGAAAAAGTTATAATAATTAGATTATATTAATTATTGTATTTTTATTTAAAAATTTATAGTTTCAATATAATTAAATAGTGATGTATCATTTTTAAATATAGTATACGATAATGATATAACATAATTATATTAATTAATATAAATGAATTTGTATAAAATGAGGGTGATGACATTCGCGCCTATGGTTTTAACTTTTGACAGATTATCACTCAGATTTTGTTTCGTGACAGATACACCCTCCACTTTTAACCATCTTTCCGTCCACTTTTGTCAGAAAGTTCATGAACTACTGAATTCGAGTATGAATTTACTATTATACCCCCACCACCTTCAAAATATCAGTTAATGTGTTTTTCCTGCCACTTCTTTCATTTCTCTTCATCTTGCTTCGTTGAATATCTTCCATTTTTCCTTTCACTACGTCGACAACAAATGAAGATTTCAAAATCTGTTTGTAGGGAAGATTGAATACGAAAATATTATATTAAAGAACAAAACCAAGGAGAATTTGTGCATTCTACCACCAACATTTTCCATTTTCCATTTCCCAGCAACCAAGTAAAGAGTTTTTTAAATCAAATTCCTCCATTTTTCAGCAACCAAACCAAAAAAATGAAGAAATGAAAACAAGTTGACACCACAGGAACAGAATTAAAAGCTTCAATTAATGAAAAAAACAAAAGTTTTCCAACCCAATCCATAACCTTTATACCTAGCCCCGTTTCTTAATACACTAAAAACACAAATTCTTAATCCTACCCATCGCCACTATCCGCAGTTGATCCAGTAACCGTCGCTGTCAATCAACATCACAAACAGCATCAGAATGTCCCGTCCTTCCATTTCGTCCATCGCCGCGTTCAAAAGCCACCAAAATCGTCAGAACGTCAACCAAACCGGTGCCGTATTGCCCTTTTCTTCCATTTGTTCATCGTGATTCAGGCTTTTTCTTAGCCTAGTCATAGTCGGCGAGCCAAAACGATTATCAGAAGTTTCCCTCAATGCTTCAACAGTAAAGAGAGATTTGAGGATTGTGTTTAGCCGAAGGAAGTCTGGAAATTTATTTGGCCCAAGAGAAATTTGTGATGAAATATGTTTTGAAGGGTTGAGATAGCGAGACAGATGAAGTCTTCTGCTTTAACCATTTTGCTGCTCCAACGAAACAAATTTTTAACGGCGAGGACCTTCAGGGGTATTTCTATCAACTTCAAAAAATATGGATATTTGTCACGAAACAAAATAGAGGTGAGTATATGTCGAAGATGAAATCATAGGGGCTAAGTGTCATCTCACTTATTTATAATAATAATAATAATAATAATAATAATAATGTAATATTATTATATTTATTTACCTGTATTACGAAATTTTAAAGACAACTAGAATTAAAGGATGGAGATGTTATTAGAGTTGTTATTAGCGATGGTAGTGTGGTGAGGGACAGCTAACGGCAGAGCACGTGAGATTGGTTTCCTTCTTCAGAATGGCTTATCTGCATGGACAATCTTATTATCTTTCGTTTCGTTCTGAAATCATGAAACGTTCGGTTGTCCCCAAAACTTCAGCTGTTACAATGGTTGTAGCTAGCTAGTAAGGAAAAGGGTTATAAGGCGCGATCCAGCTGGATCCAGTTGGACACATTTTCTGTACGTCTACCAACACGTGTCCACATTCTATATTTGACATCTGTATTTTCCATATTTAATGGTTAGTTGAGGAATCCAATCTAAAAAATAATCCGAAAACAACACTTGCTCCGGAATCTCAACTAATTTTAGTCTTTAGAAAGGGACGGACAGTTGGTTTTACCATTTTGACACGAGTAGATTCGGACGGTAGACTTAAGAGTGTGAAGCTTCTATTGAGAATTGAAGGACGTCGTGGCCATCTAGTATATGCCCATTAATATGTTAGGTTATGATTAGTGTCGGATAATGAAATAATGGTATAATAACAACCATATTCCTAGTAAGTCTCCAACTCATATCCAAATCACAAAATTATATCACCCAACAATTCCATGGTTAAAATAATTGATACCTCCAATTAAAAGATATTAGTTTATGAGGATTGAATCATACAAATCGTTAAAAATAGACTTCACTCTTAAAGTGTTTAACCTCCAAATAATGCTATAATTGTGTTTACATAAATTTAATAAAGCAGGCACACACTCCTTCTATTATTAAAAATAAATCAAATTTTATTTCAATATTAACTAAGGGAGGAATTAATTACGTTTGTTCGCAGGCGTCATTTTTGACCAAGCTATATCAACATCAAAAATAAAAATTGATTAGGGGTCTATTTGTCAAAATACAGGAACTTATATATACATATTTTTTAAAAAATATAAAAATTTTAACAACCAAGTAATGGACGAATAATGACCGTTGATTACCACAATGATTATTATTGTTATTCGTTTCGTTAAAAAAGGTTTTGGATTATTTTTATTCAAAACTACAATAAATAGATAAAAGGAAACGCCTGGGATTATTGAATTTCTTTTGACCGAGATCATCATTGCATACAATACGGTGAAAACCGCGAACTCTTTCAAACGAAGTACGTGCCCATCGGATGATATTGGAAGGAAAGCAGGGGTATGTGCGGAAATTCACAGGGGCGGGCGGTAACATGACGAGCCACAGTCTTCCTATAACGTGGTGATAACCGATCAGTCATCATCAATTTCACGGATTCGCAACAGATTATCGGGAAAAAGGCAAAAAAAAAAAACAAAAATTTTCCATTCACATTATTATCAATTTAAACAGATCAAAAATTAAAAACCCGAAAGATATATATATATATATATATATATATAAAGCAGAAGGGGAAGAATGGAATCAACGGGAATTCTGCGTCTGCGTAACAGCTGATTTATTATTATCATTCTCTCTTTATTTTTTCATTTGAATTAAATTTTATGTCGTGGAGTTTGATACCGAGGGGAAAGAAAAAATGGAGACTTTTCTGCAATCGATAGATGACGTCGTCGAAGAGATTATGAGAATTCATAAATCGTTACCGGCGAGACCGGGAATCGACGAAGTGGAAGCAGCAGCGACGTTGATTAGGAATGTGGACAAGGAAGATCAAGCGAGACTTGAAGCCATTGCTAGGCAGAAGAAAGGTGCTGATGTGCCGGAAGAGTTGTTCGTGGTGTTGCAAGAGATGCAGAAGAATTTGGTGTATTTTCACGGCAAAGAACAGAAACGCGATGCTTTGAAATTGATCGATCTCGAAAATGTTCATGCTTTGTTCGATGAATTTATTCAAAGAGCTTCTGATTGTCTTCCTTCTTCTTCTTCTTCGTCTAATTCTAATTATAAAAGATCTTCTTTATCTTCCGGTTATGTTTCGGAGGTTAAGGCGACTAAGCCAACTTCAACTGCAGCTGCAACTGGTTATGATAAGAGTTCGGCTGCCAGTTTTTATTACTCGGAGAAGGAGACAGTGAAGACTTCGGAATTGTTTACTAGGGATGATAGTTATGTGAAGAAAGCGAAGCCTTCTTTTTATTCAGACGTGATTGGTGCAACCATCAAATCTTCCGCGCCTCAGATACAGGATTCGACTATAAAATCCGGTGCCATTTCAGGTTAGTTTTTATTTGTTAATTCCTTTTCATAGCTTTTTCAATCTTATTTCTTGAATGGAAGTTTAGAATTTAAAGTTTGTTGAACTGGGTACAATTTTTAATTGGAGTTTCATCTGCTGATTATTTCGTGCTTTACTGTAAATGTATTGTGTAGGTCAAGATGGTGATAAATTGAGTTTAATAAAGTTGGCTAGTTTAATTGAAGTTTCTTCAAAGAAAGGAACTCGAGATCTTAATTTTCAAAACAAGTTGATGGATAACATTGAATGGCTGCCTGATTCAATTGGAAAGTTATCGAGTTTGATTTCATTAGATTTATCAGAGAATCGGATTGTGGCATTACCGCCCACAATTGGTGGTCTTTCTTCATTGACCAAGTTGGATTTGCACTCTAACAGAATTGTTGAGTTACCGGATTCCATAGGGGATCTCCTCAGCCTGGTCTGTTTAGATGCCAGGGGAAACCAGTTATCAACTCTGCCAACCACACTTAGCAAATTGGTACGCCTTGAAGAGCTTGATTTGAGTTCAAATCAACTATCTGTGCTCCCAGATTCAATTGGTTCACTTGTTAGTCTCAAGAAAATGAATGTGGAGATGAATGACCTGGAAGAACTTCCACATACTATTGGTCATTGTTCTTCACTCAGGGAGCTTCGTGTGGATTATAACCGGCTTAAAGCCCTTCCAGAAGCGGTAGGGAAGATACACACACTAGAGGTTCTGTCAGTTCGGTATAATAACATAAAAAGTTTACCTACAACTATGGCCTCTTTGTCGGGCCTTAGGGAGCTTGATGTAAGTTTCAATGAGCTTGAGTCAGTGCCCGAGAGCTTATGTTTTGCTACAACACTTGTCAAGATGAACATAGGAAACAATTTTGCTGATCTTTGTTACCTGCCAAGATCTATTGGGAATCTTGAGATGCTTGAAGAGTTGGACATTAGCAATAATCAGATCCGGATGCTTCCGGACTCTTTTAGGATGCTAACACGATTACGTGTCCTTTGTTTGGAGGAAAATCCTTTGGAAGTGCCTCCTAGACATGTGGTTGAAATGGGTGCACAGGTAATTCTCTGTTGTTTTGGATGAGTGACTATTGTTTTTGTAGTCTGGAACTAATTCTTGTTTTTGGCTTTGACAGGCAGTTGTCCAATACATGGCTGATCTTGTCAAAAAGAGAGATAGTAAAACACAACCAACTAAGCAGAAAAAGAGTTGGGTTGAGTTTTGCTTCTTCTCGAGGTCTAACAAAAGGAAACGCAATGGTGTGGGTTATGTGAAAGCTTGAGCTGCAATGAGAAAGAAAGATGATCTAATCTCATAGAAAGTCAGTAATCAAAATTATCCTGACGTCCAATCTGTTCATGGATTATATGAAATTTGGAGCATAGATCTGAATAGAGAACGTTAGTCTCTTTAAGTTAGGATAAATTGACAGGATTGTGCATTGATTTCTTAAATTATGGCGACGGCTCAGGATATTACAGGTAATCAAGCAGTTAGTCAGCAGAAGTACAAAGATGTTAGTGCAGCTGATCCGGTGCATATATTGCATGTGTGGGTTTTTAAGACGTGGCTCTGACTTGTGTTTCTGCAACTGTAGATTTACTTAAATCATTTTTCTTCTTTTTTGTTCTTTCCATTTTGTAATTGTGTAAATCAATTTTATTTCATCTGTATCTCTGTTGTTGTGAAAGATAATGAGTTGTACAAACAAGACGGCAAAGTAAAGAAAATGTTGTCCTATATATCCCACGTTGTAAAATCAGGTTTGAGTTTACACTTTTCATCACTTTCTAATAGCAATTGTTTTCCGTTTCTCAACATTATTGTTGCAAGCTTGATCAAATAATAAAATTCAGGCAGCCATCTGCAGTTATGAAACAAACCTTTCTATTCCCCAGATCTCTTACAAGGGGACTTCATGATGGCTTCCCATCCGCACGGTACCTGCTCATGGGTGACTTCATGATATATCAATTTAATGTTTTGATTACTGATTACGCACTCTTGGTCCTCAGAAAAGAATCTATGTTCAAATAGGAGACTGAACATCATTGGTTTTTGATTCACAGTCCAGTTAATCCATCTAGCTTTAATACTTGATGTGTTGTAAAATATTTGAAGGTTGGTATTTGATGTACAATTTTCCAATCAAATCTGCATACGAGAAATGGGTCCTGATGGGAGGTTGATTTCACAATTATTGTGCCACTTGGAATCACCCCACAGTCTCATATTAATAAAATAACTAGTGATTCACATTAAAATTTATTGTTGTATTTTTAAGTCAAGGTAAAAGCACAGCAGTCTGCTACTAGATTTGATAATTGGTATCAATTTTCTCAGGGAAAAATTTTTGTAATTAATGTTGGCCAATTGATGTAAATACTTGAAGCCTTTGCCGATCCAAAGACGAAAACATTTATTTAGTTTTACTCTATTCTTTATTGTCCATTCCATCCATGATATTAATAGTCAGCAGTCAAACCGTTGATAGCCAATGCAACACGCTGAATTATAGACAAAAAGTTAGTGGCCTCGAGACGTTTTTGACTTATTGAATGTTCAAAACAGCTACGGATCTCCTGCATTTGCTTACATTGATTGATTATTGTCACTTTATTAATGACTCACTAGTTCATTTTAATTAAAAAACAATAATTAGTGTTTTTTTAAATATATTGCCTGTTAATCTCTGGTTGCATACTTACAGCAAAAATTTAGTGGACAGATAATAATTGGATTGAAATGGGCTGAGATGGGATCCCTTTTTGTTATTAATATATTTTCTCTCACATGAAAACCTCAATCAAGTCGAACAGTTAATATTTCTTATGATTTGATTGGAGATCACTCTCAAATTGAAGTCCTTTCAAAAATAGGACTCATTTCACAAAATAATTAGAAAAAAAAAGTAACGCTCAATCTTTTAAGAATATGTTGGACATTTTGGTATATAATTTTACACATATTGTATCATATTTTTTTTTATTCTTATAAATTTCTTTATATTTCATTGGTTTCCAGATTTTAAAGCAATCCTTGTGCGACTGTCTGATGCCAGCATAATTAAAAGTGTGCATGCAGCAGTATTGGTTTCTTTGGCAACAGTGAGCTCAAAGCAGCAGCATTGATTTCTTTACCCGTTTATATATATATATATATATATATATATATATATATATATATACCAAAATAAAGTAGTTAGGCTAAATTACACTCCAGTGGATTCAAGTATTCAAAAGTTGCAGTTCCGGAAAGCAAGCAAGCAAGAGTTAGCATTAATTTGATAAGGGCATGGAGATTCATGAAGAGAGGCTGTCGGGAAGATTCACTAGAAGAAGGAGAAAGCTGGTGTCTGTAGTTATACTTTCGTTATGTACGATCAAATTTTTTCCAGCAGGATTACATATGCAAAAAATAATGAGTTTAATGGAAATGGCAAGTACATATATTATGATACAAAATTTATTATTATTATTATTTTTATTATGCTCTTAAAAATGTGTGATATAATTACATTATTTTTTATTTCATAAACTTTTATTTTACATAAATTTGAACCTATATTATTTAGCCCTTATTTATAAAGTATGCAATTTTTATATTAGATAATTAGTTGCTAATACAAAAAGATATAAATAATAAATTTTTTATAAACAAAAGATAGTTTAAAATTATTAATGAATTAAGTATTTTATAATGTAATAAGTAATTTTTCTACTTCTAAAGTAAATGATTTATCTTAATTGTTGAAGTAGATATTTAAGCAATTAAGAAGTTAGTAAATATATTATCTATTGAAATGGACTATTGTGAATTAAAATTTAATAAAATAAATGCCATTAATTTTAATTCACATAAGTTTTAATAAGTATTATATATTTTAATCCTGAACAAGGAATGAATTTATATTCATATATTATATTTTTTTAATTATTAAAGAGTGAATCCAATATAATATGAGTAAAATCTCAATAATTTGGAGATATAATTTTATGGATAGTAAGAATATATACTTACAAAATGAAATTTATTAATATAACATCTTTTTAAAGTTGTTTGTAATACTTGAGTAATTAAATATGTGGGAGCAATTTATTCAATAAATTATTTATTAAATAATAATATTTATTTGTACATTTAATTTACAAATATAAAAATATTACAATAATTATTAGAATATTTAGTGACTTGAAAAAGTAAATAATTAAAGAGCTAACGTTTTTTTAATAAGTCTAACTTTAATTATGAGCATCAAATAGAAAATTAATCAAATGGTTATTGTTAACTTAAAACTTAGGCAAAAATTAATGAAAAGACTTTCAATTAAACGATTTTGATTTTATTAAAATGGGTCATTAGAGTGCAACTTTGAATTTTTATTAAAACAAACTAGAATTAACTTAAAATACCAAATAAGTCTTGAAATAATTGGATCTGGGTTTTTTTAAATTAGAGCTAGGAAGTATATGAATTGCAGATTTTTTTAAACTCTAATAAGTACTAATAAAAAAAGGGTAGTTTAGTGTAAAGTAGAAATACATTCTTTTTATCTCTTAATTTTTTTAGAATAGTAGAGAAGATTGCAATCATGGAATCAATTTTTTATTGAGCTAACTTTCTAAATTTTGTACACATAATAAATTAGAAACGATTTCTTTCTACTGTAATTTTAATTTTCCATCCTAAGTTTGATGATGGAGGTTGAATTTTACAGCAGACCACCTTTTTCTCACGGATTTGTGCAAGGGAGGAGCTTGGAAGATTTGTAGTTGGGAGTTGGAGTGATTCCTTCATCTGGTTTTGTAATGGAGTAATAGCTTCATACTGGGATCCCCATTTCGTGGCAATATATAAAACAAGAGAATTCACTACTTTTCTATGCTATAATTGATGTTTAAATTTGGGATAGGAAAGTATTTTTGAAACTTAGGCATGAGGAAGAGAGTCCCAGAGCCGGAAGTTCATGCTGCTGCTGAGGTCTCTCGCTTCTTAGTTGGATAGTTTCATTTGTGCACAATAAGAATCTTTCAATCTTTTTTGACATGGTCTTAGATATATAGAATCAAAAATCACCATTTGAAGCAAAAATACATTATAACCTCATCATACAATTATGTTACCATTATCCCGCATGCAACTCTCACTTTCAAGCCCATTGATCTTTACTAAAAAGTCCCAAAAGTTTGGCTGGCCTGGGTGCATAATTACGTTACGTTGACCACACAAAACTTGGCGGCTTTGATTTCAACCTTTGCCTTGAGCACCACGAAAAAAGATAAAAAAAAAAAAAACGGTCTATGAAGTACGAAGTGATTCAATACAAACACTGAAACACAGGTATAAATAACGAGGGACCGCTTTGCCATAAATTCTCATTCTGTGATCCTTGTTCAATTATATTGTATTTTATTTTCTGTTTCCACGGAAAGGAACGAAAAGGAAACAAACGACGCCGCATAGGCCGTACTCGGAGATTTCCACCACAGTTTTTTATTCCTCTTCCAGCCGGTAAGTTTCAACTGTCATCTCAATTATTTACTATTTTAATTACCATGATTAGCTGTCATTAACAATCATTGCGATGTCTTCGTTTAATTTAATTACCCATTTACCGTAATATTCGACGTCTGTTGATCGGTCAATCGGTCCATTATTTATCTTTGGGGCCCAGAAACACCGGCCCATTAATTTCATAATATGAGATCTCACAACCATTGGTAGACTAGATTTCTTTTTTTTTTTTGTTTATTTTAATAAAGTTCGGTTTTTTACAAGGAATTGAATAAAAAAATTACACCTTCCCAACCTTTTTCTGTCTACGTCTGTGTCTATACAAACCTGTCCTTGAAAACCCTAAATAAAAGCATAATTTTTCCTAAAACGCTAATCTTCAACAACAAAAAAGAGCCATCTGAGGTTTTATTATCTTATTACCCGGTGTTGGATTTGTGTTTACTGGTTAATGAATTAATCGTGTATGCATTTGACTTTTGCAGGCCTTGGTGCTTTCTATCATACATCTTCGGTCGGTCCAATTTCTGTTAATTTGTAATCATGGCAACTAGTGAGTTCATGATACTTGATATAAATTGATTATCTTCACTGTATTTTTAGTTGAAAATCTAATAATTGTTTTCTTTGATTTACATAGGACTTATGTTTGAGAATTCATGTGAGGTTGGTGTATTTTCAAAGCTTACGAATGCTTATTGTTTGGTTGCAATCGGAGGCTCTGAAAGCTTCTACAGGTTTTTCAAAAATTACTTTTTATAATTTATTTATTTTTGTAGTGTGTCTACATGAAAATTTTATCGAATGACTCTCTCGTATCTGCAGTACATTTGAGGCTGAGTTAGCAGATGTTATTCCTGTGGTTAAAACATCCATTGCAGGAACCAGGATTATTGGGCGGCTTTGTGCTGGTGTTTCTTCTTTCACTGTTTAATGTAATGTTCCCAGATATATATAGCACAAATTTCTAATTGCTATCATTTTTTTTTCTTGCTTTAATGACAGGAAACAAAAATGGGCTTCTCTTACCTCACACTACTACTGACCAAGGTAACTCTTAACTCATATTCTTGCGGAATAATGATGATTTTCTGTGAAGTCAACTAGCATTCGCCCTTTATTTTAATATGTTGTATCTATTATTTTAACGTGAACAATCACTGAGGTTTCTTGATTAATAGATCAGCTCTACGTTACCAAAGAAAAAATCCATCACTGCTCACATGTTGCTGAAAACCTTATCCGTATTATGAGCTAAAAAACTACTGTGCGGAAGTTGACGGTTTTATGCTGAATGGGGGGAGACAAGTTGTTTCACTCTCTTCTTTTCTATTCGTTTTCATAGATACCAAGTGTGGTTGTTCTGTGTATGATGTGAAACAATATTATTCTTGTTTTCAAAGTTACTTGTTTCATTGCACGGAGGGGCTGACTACTTTACACGGATTGAATAAAGAAAGGACTTTAACTTTGCTGGGCAGTTTGGACATTATGTTTTTTTTTTTTTTTTTTTTGTTCCTTCTATTGATGACAACAAATATCAATTGGAATTTATGATTTTTTATCTCATTAACCTGAGAAATATTTTGCCCATTGTCTCATGTCTTTTAATAATTTTTTGTGAAGAGCTTCAACACTTGAGGAACAGTCTACCTGATCAAGTTGTTGTTCAGCGTGTTGATGAGAGACTCTCTGCCCTGGGAAATTGCATAGCATGCAATGATCATGTTGCTCTTACACACACTGATCTTGACAGGGTATTGTTATTTTATATTTTGAGTATGATTTGGTTTTTCATTTTCTAAAGATTGGCCATTTCATTTGCAGTTTTTGTTTCAATTCGAATATGCACGTGGAATTACCTAGTGGGGATCCCCATTTCAATCAGAATATTATGCATTTGTAATTAGCTTGTTTCTAGTTTTTCTTTTAAAAAAGTCCCACGCTTCCATTTTCTTGCGTTGTAATGGGAATATAACTACATTTCCAGTATGAAGGTGCCAAGAAAGAACTGGATGAAGATTAAAACAATATACCTTTAACAAAGCCTAAACTTCTGATGGATGTTCTTGTTGATAGTTAAAGATTCTGCTTCCCAAATTTAACATTAAGATAGACAGGAATGAGTGCATCATAAAGTTGCCTGAAAAAACCAAAGCTAAGATACCTGCTATATAATCAATTCCTACTTTTTGCGTTTTAGTAATGAAGAGACAGCACCAACAAGTTCATGTAATTTTGAATCTTCTTGAAGCTCATGTAGACTTCTTCAATCTTCTTTTTCAGGAAACAGAGGAATTGATTGCGGATGTTCTTGGAGTAGAAGTTTTTAGGCAGACAATTGCCGGTAATATTCTTGTTGGCAGTTACTGTACCTTCTCCAATAGAGGTGGCTTGGTAAGAAATAAATATATTTTCATTTAAGGATCTACCGATACACTTGTTATTGCTTTGTATTTCTAACGTATAACTCTACCTTTCTGTACGTAGGTTCACCCTCATACATCCATTGAAGACTTGGATGAACTCTCGACACTTCTTCAAGTACCTTTGGTGGCTGGGACTGTGAATCGTGGAAGTGAAGTGATAGCTGCTGGGTTGACAGTGAATGACTGGACGGCATTCTGTGGGTCAGACACCACAGCAACTGAACTCTCTGTTATTGAGAGCGTTTTCAAGCTGAGGGAGTCTCAACCTAGTGCCATTGTGGACGAAATGAGGAAATCATTAATTGATAGTTATGTCTAAGTTATTTGTGACAAGAGCCTTGTTTTACTCGTCGTAATTGTTTTATAATGTGTAAGCACTGTTTGATAACTTAAAAGAGATTTTCTGTTCTATAATGATAATATGTTGTTTCCCGAGATTTTATTTATCGTTCGGGTGCATCAACTTTTTGCTTGCCTCATTCTTTGCTACACAGTTGAATCAAATGCACAGTTGGGACCTGAATCCTGAACTTGTTGCAATATGATTTTACAACATTATGGGCAGTGGATAGAACGAATGCCTGCATATTTATCAGCATCTTTATATTAAGAGCTTGAACTGAAAGTGTTAAAGCCAAGGCAACACTTCATGATAGGGTATTATGAAAAAACTACCCTGGTTCGAACTAGCAAGAAAATTTCCAAACCCGAAACTAGCTAGAAAGTTTCTGAATCTGATAATAATTCGGTCAGGAATAACTGCAGTATTTTCTCCCCTCCAGCTTAGTCTACACCATCTACCTCTACTTCAGAGGTGACTTCTCCACTGGTGGGCCTGCAAAAGTTTAGTACCAAATTCATGTTGTTTCACAAACAAAGAAATCTATGTAAAGACAATCCAGCTCAAAATTGTTAACCAACAATTGTTGCAGGCGGCAAAAGTACAAGATATCTTAAAGTATATCACATGGCAGCTAACTTGATTTAGGCTTTGTTTGAGATTGTGGTGCTGCAACTTTGAAGCTAACTATTGGGGATGGAAATCATTAGATATCAAATATAAAATGAGAAGTCTCCATTAAAAATCGATGTTTACTAAACAGTTTAATTGTGGTGTTTTCAAAGCACGCAGAAGCAAAGCAATCACAAAATAAGCCTCAAGCATGCTTAGGGAGCCATATATATTAATTATCAAATCAAAAAATTGTGAAAATCAACCCCTAACTAAAAGTTCACCCTACAAGGCCAAACCATTCATCCAATTCACCTTTCCCATTTGATTCAAGGATATAATATTTTAAGGTAATTCATGAATGATAAAAGCTCTAAACAATTTAGTGTTATAAGGATTGATAGTATAGCTTCTAAACAAAAGAAGCATGCGAACTGGTAGGGAAAATGCGCTTACAATCCACTTAAAAGTTTGATAGTGTCATAGAAAAACCATTGCAAAGTTACCACTGGCCCAACAAGCAGTATCCTAATAGGAAGGCTTCTTGTAAACAAAATTGATGAACCCAATTTTCTTGACAGCCTACTCATAAGAAAATAGCATATTTAGTTCAAATCAATGCTGCTGTTACATAGAAAATGTTACCACAAAAATAAATGTAACGAGGAGATGATACCAGCATAAGGCTATCTGCTTTTCTGTTATATAGTGAAGCAACAATGTTGTCAGCGGGATTCGAAATAAAACTACCAACAGATCCAGCTGCATAGCCAGCTAAACATGTCACACCAAGTTGTTGAGTCTTCGAGCAATCCTCCTTAGCTCTTCAAATAACATTACGATACAGAAAGTCTACAGAATGCTCAAATGTTGAGAACATAACCATAGAAACTGGGAGACAAATTTCAAGATAGTTAGCATAGATAAGACAAATTTATATGCTAGCTATACGGGTTATCATTGACTATTATATATGTATGTAAGTGGTTAGTTGAAGGCTTATCTACTTTTCCTCAATTCATTTACTCTTCATAGCATGTTGGAGACTACACTGCGATGGAATGCTTGCCAAAACACACAGTCAAGTGAAAACTGCTAATGAAGCTAAGCATATTTCAATATTAGTCATATCACATATGACGTTGAAATTTTTTATAAGATGGTCAATGCTTTAATCGGTAAAGTAGAACCTTAAGAAACCAATCCAAAAGGTCACGCAATGATTGTAGTTACCTAATTGAATGCAAGGACAAGAAGAAATTTAAAGTTCAAGGAATTAGAAGAATTACATGGAAGGTTTCTTCCCCAAAGTGGTAGTATACCCCTATAAACACTGCAACCAACAAGAAGTTGTAAGACAACCATAAAAATAGTAACAGAACTAAAATTTACTAATTATGCATCTTTTACCCAAATATCCCTTCTGAAGCATAAAGCTTAGGAATTCCATCAACCAAGCCCTTTGCAAAATGAGGCAGTGCTTGAACCTGGACTTTAATGGCTTCAAAAGGACAGAGAGCAACGTTGGCAAAAACTTCAGCAGACGCACTACTAAGAAAGAAAATAAGACTCCTATTGCAATCTCCCAATATATTGGAATAAAGGCTCTTGAAGTACTCATATAAACCAAATCTGCAACCACCTTGAACACCATAACCAAAGAACTTCCCATCCCAACCTCTCCAAAGCGCCGCAGGACCATGTTGTCTCAACAGTGTAGTATAGCATGAGACAATGCTATTATATTTGACGGGATGAACCTACAATACTATCACTTACCAATTAGAGAACAATATAACCTGACGAAAAATAAAGGAAACCATAAATCCATATTCTTCTTTATAAAAAAACATTAAAACAAATAAATCAAAACCCATCCCCGACTGATGTGAGCGAGGTTTGAATACCGGTTCAAACGGTTTTATCAGTTCAACCAACTAGCCCCAACACCTAAAAATCTATTCATTACAGTGTAAAATTCGAAATTGACCACGACATATAGGATGAAAATCGGCTGTTCAGTTGAACGTTCCACAAATACATAAATTCATACAAAATAATATATTCACTCAACAATTTCAAGTAATTAGAATGAAAAGCAAAGAACTTCGTATTGCAAAAAGAATAATAAACTGCATACATACAACAACGAGCCAATGAATGAAAAATTAAAAAAACAATTATGCAATCCAAAAATAAAAGTGAACCCCGATTAAGAGCAACACCTGCATATTGACTTTGAGGACATCAAGTGGAGTAAGAACCAGATGGGTAGTACAGAACTGAGCATCCCTCCAATGGCGCAAACCCTGTAATAACTTATTACTTTCTCCTTCTCTTCCCAGCTTCTTGTTCCATGATTTCGTACTTCCACCATTTCTACCTGTTTTAACTTGACCGGAAATACTCTTTTTAGAAAAATCCCATCTTATTTCTTCTTAACCGAATCGTCAACAAAATCCAATTATTATTTTTTTTCAATTTCTGGCCGGAAATTAGGATCTCTTCTATTGTTCTATTACAAAACCCAAAACTCTGGAGGCTGCGTTGGCTAGCTAAAACTCAAAAACAAGGACACAGAATTATTTTTTTTATTTTTTAAATTTGTATTGTATTTTGGTTGGTAAAACTTGTCTAATAAAGTTTGTTTTCTTTTTCCTATTTTTAATTTTCAACTTCTTTTATAACGATAAAACTAAGAAGGGATTTAATTTTTTTAAAGAAAAAATATAAAAGAAGAGTCTCCTTATTCTAAAAACATATTGCTTAGAAGTTAATTAAAAGTTTTGGACAAAATATTCCTTTTGAATTACAATATTAGTTTATATTCAGATTGTATTATAGAAGCTTAACTATTCATCCTAAAAAATAAATAAAAAATAATAAAATTAGCGATTTAATTTACATTTGACTAATTCTTCTTTTACTTGGGTAGTTTAGCATAAATGAGACAAATATTATACCATATGTGTTATTTTAAAAACATAGAAAATTAAGATGCCTTGTTTGGAGTTTTATGCTAACTTTGAAAACAAATAAATTTAATATTTTTCAAATTCTATTTGGATGTCCTCTCATTAGTAATAAAACTTTTGAAAATCAACTGGCACACTAAAATTCTCTCATGATAATTTACTAATATGATGAAAACAGTACTCTTTTAGAATGACTCGAGAGAAAAAGTCAACAAAAGTTAAAATTAAAAAACTTAAATTATCATCAAGCTAAAGCTCATAGCCGGGCAGATTATCAGTCATATATACTTGGAAATTTATCCAAGTCCAACAAATCTTCTTCCTCTTGTTCATTTTCAGCATTATTAATATTGATGTTGTTGCATGAAAGAGGCATCTCGACGGAGAAATGAGGATTTGAAGGTTGATTTTCAGGGATTCCTTGAGATGATTTCTCCACCACATTACTATTGTTATTAGATGGCCATCGATTAGCATCAGAGAAGAAGGAGACGGAGGAGGAATAAGCATTAAGTTTGATATTGTTGGTGTCGGTTTGGCTGCGTTGGTTTATGCCCCCCAACTTCAAGTATCACAGCATGATTGGCAACTTGGGTTGGAGTCTTGTTCTTCACGTATTCATCAGATATATTTCTCCAAACTCTTCCATGCTTTTCGTATCCTATCATTAATCATATCATGAATAGCCTGAGAAAGATTTAAACAACAAATAACAAAAAAAATTATAATTATAATTATGGTAGAGCAAAAGTTGACGTGATATATGAGCAATTAGACAATTGGGAATTAATTTAGGAATTGGAGGCTTCAAAATTCACAATCATAA
>JAWDEX010000017.1:790248-819522 GCA_035221805.1 Trichilia hirta
AGTTCGCAGGGATCGATTGCGTAATATCAAGTCTATCATCATCACGTAATCCAACGGTTTGAAGACTGACAAAGTGGCACTAGGTTTGAATCTGCACCATCCATTTGGCCACGTTTCGGGAGTGAGATTGTCATTGGGGGATCTGCAGCCCCAGCTTAAACCTTGTTTGCGCCTAGTCTGCATAGATTGCAAGCAAACGATATAGTAATTTTAATCCGTGTGAAGTGAAGCGAAAGGCTATTAAACGACACCGTTTACGAAGCAACATCCGTCTGATATGGACGGAGGGAAGGCATTGCTGAAATTAGAAATTCCACGCTGAAGAAGATCATCGATAGGGTTTTTAAGGAGGAAACACGAGATTTTTTGTATACACAAGAAACGAGAAATAGAAAGAGAGCAGAAAAAATGGATTTGACGGATCGAGTTTCGCTTGAGAAGAGACCCGGCATATTGATTATCGGATCCTCCAACGTCGGCAAACGCACGCTGCTTTCCCGTAACATTCTATGACCCTTTGATTTGGGGATTTCTTTGGTTAATTGATCTATGTTTCATTGGTATAAGCCATTTGATTAGGCTTACTCAATATCTAATTTCAAGTCATACTGAATATAGAGTTGATAGAATGTAAATTTTTTTTTCCAATTTCTACGTTAATTTGTAGGATTACCCTCAGTTGATTTTGAAGACGCTTCTGATTCTTCGTCTGAAGTACTTGTTCAGGGGTATTGTTACTATCTCTTCTATGAAATTTATACCTTTTTAGAATTTTTACAAGAGTGTATTATGCATTGCGTGGAATTGGTTTTGACTAGCAGGTGGACTATCAACACAAAGTATTATACAGCCGATGTTTCGCTATGGATGACTCATCTTCACGAGGAATTTTCTGTTGGGTCCCTTCCCATTTTCGACCAGTTGACTGCTTTAGTGATGGTTTTTGACCTCAACGAGGTTAGCCTCTGCTCATGGGTACCTTCTGAGTTTTTGGTCTAAGTGATATGAGCTATGTTACTGTATTAATTTATGCTTTGTTTGTGTCACTTTGAGTAGCTCTCGACACTTGATGAACTTAAGGACTGGGTGTCTAAAATTGATATCCAAAAGTTTGAGATCCTATTGTGTATTGGGAACAAAGTGGATCTTATACAGGGTCATCCGGTTCATGCTGAGTACAGAAGGCGCCTGCTGAAGCGTGGAGAGTCTTCTGCTGATCCTTCTCTGAATTTCAACGAATATGGAATTTCTGAAACTGAAGGAAGTAGTTTATTGGGGGATGAAGATACATCCTGGGAGATTAGGAGGTCGTGTTTGGAATGGTGCACTGAGCACAACATTGAATACATTGAAGCGTGTGCATGTAATGCTGATTTTGACAAATGTAAGGCTCTCCTTGTCTTGAGTAGGAATTTGCTTTTAATAAGCTATAACTTATGATTATGATCTACTGTTTCTCATTTTCAATCTGCAACCAAACCTGATAAATAACATGAGAAAAAAATGTGGTTTTGGACAGGTTTATCAGTTGATGGTGATTCACAAGGAGTTGAACGTCTTTATGACGCTCTTTCTGCTCATATGTGGCCTGGAATGGTCCTAAAATCTGGTGATAAGATAACCGAGCCATCACTACCCAAGAAAGAAGGTTTATCCACGGCTTATTTAACTTCTTACTTGTTAGTTTTGTTGCTAAGTATTTCTTACTCTCTCCCCAGAGTCGTCCGAAGAAGAATCTGATTATGAATTTGACTATGAAGTACTATCTGCGGGTTCAGCTGATCCATGGGATGACTCAGATGAAGCTTGGGTTTCTGCAAATGGAACAAGTGGAGTCTCAGACACAGGAGCTTCAGTTATACAGGAGAATTCTGTCAAAGAGTGCAACCAAGATCGCGTTACTGCAGTTGACAATCTAGAGCTGCAGCCATCAACATCGAGGGGCACAATGGAGGCTGACATTAACAACAGAGCGGTGCAAAAAACTGATGAACATGATAATGCCTCTGAATTGGATATTGATACACATTTTGACTTTGAGGATTTGGAACAGTTGATGTCCGAGATAGGGAACATTCGCAACAACTTGAGGTTGATGCCTGATTTTCAGAGGAGAGAAATGGCTGGGAAGCTGGCTATGAAAATGGCTACTATGTTTGGAGGCAATAGTGATGACGAAGAGGCATTTGATTGAGCAAACAAGGTACTACTATTTGGATGAACTACTTTAAGATTGATCAGCAATCTCCTTAAGCTTCATGACTGGTCTTATTGAAGATTTTTGTTTTGGAAATTACTTTTGCTGGTTTTGTTCTCAGCTTCCCCATTTTCTTTCCAAAGGAGTGCACCCGTGGGAGATTAAGGGTAATGACTTTGTGCTTAATAATTTGTTGCTCGAATCTTTTGGGTAATTACCTTTGTAAAAGTTATTGACGGCTGATGAAAGGGGTACAGCTTTCGGCACTTGTAGAGTATTATTGAGTAGCAATGATATATGTAGGCAAATGGATGGATCATTTTCCTCTTCATTGCAGATACTAATTGTGCATGAAATGGTTTGAGAGCTTTCTTTTCAACTCTGTGCTTAATGTCAATCCTTGTAACGTCTACCATATATCTGGTGGTTGTTTTTTTTTATGATTTTTCTTTTTCCTTCATACGGGACCTAGTAGACAGGATAGTTGCAGAAGAGTTGAATGTTGACCGAAGAGTTTCTATAGGGAAGTCTTGCGGAAAGTTCAAAGATTTGTGGAACCCAATCAAGTAATATTTTGATTCTAGGATTTGTTTTATGAAGGAAAGAAAGACAATTACCTGAACAATAGAGTCAGAGCTTTCTCTGTAATTATTTAATTAATCAAAACAAATGTAAGCGGTCTAAATAGCATTATCATAATACTCTTTCGTTTGAACTTTTAAAAAATTGTGGGCTTAATCCCTCTTCCACTTGTTGCATGCGAGTTTTTTCTTGTAAGGATAGCCTCAGATATTTTGTGGATCCTACCCTCCTCTGAACTGCAAAACCAAGATACTGATATTGATGTGCATGCCTCAACGAATAGTATAGTGTAAGCTCATCCGAAATGTAGCCACTTTATCTTCTGAGATTCACTGCATTGGTTAAATGTGGTTGGGATAAAGATCAAAGGAAAGCATCTTGCTTTTTCGTCTCGCCTTTGTATCTTTCCCTTTCTTTTATTTCTTTGTCTTATTCAAATTTGGTACATGATGAAGATGTTAATCGGGATTGATTAAAAACCGTATTGATAATAGTTACGTGGATTGCCTGTCCCAGCAGCAAGATTTACAAAAGCTCAAATAAGAAAACAAAAAGAAATCCCTCCAGTAGAACATGTTGGACACTTGGAAATAGGATGTATTGAAATTCATCATGTTTCAGGTTCTGAACATAACAAGTTTTAGAAACAGCAACAGAACGGAAAGCTTTCCAACAGGAACAAGCTTTAGAAACACCAATAGAATTGAAGATTTTCCAGGAGGAACTTCTGAGAATAAATTAACTGTGTTTCTTACGAGGGACAAAGCAAAAAGTACAAGTAATGTAATACATTATAGTACTTTAGTTAATAATACCACGGACAGCTAAGCCTGAGTTCTTCATTTCTGCAAATATTATTGACCCAAGTAATTAATTAAAATGTCTGTTCGCAGATTGTATTTAAAACCAACCTGTTTACTCCTGTACACATATAATAAGATATGAGCCTATGATTTGCTGTTTCTTCTTATCTCTTTAAGGCAAAAAAGCAGTAGCATTATTAGCAGTACAAACACTGTTTTCCCTGCCGTTCAACTCCGCCCCATTATTATCTCTGGCTGCAGTTGAGGTTGATGGCAAAGATACAGAAGGAAACTGACAGCTTTTCTGACACGTCCCAACCTCTAATATCTGACGGCACGACGGACAAGATGAATGGGAACGTAACCACTTGTCTATGCATGACACATGGAATCCATGTCCACACTGCGGCAACACCCTTATCTCATCCCCTTCCACAAATTCACCTAAGCAAATCGCACATTCGTATGATAATGGCCCCAACTTGACAGAGTTCCTACCGCTGCCGCCACCAAGGTTATTATTAACTTGTTGTGCTGCGTCTGTGGTGTATGTGAATTTTGGGAAAGACTGAACGACTTTCTTTTTCAGTCCTTTGTTGGGTGGGGAAGGATAGCGGTTGGTGACAGCACGGTGGTTGTTTCCACTGCGTCGACGCCAAGCGCAGCGAGCTGTAGCAAGCAGACCCACAACACAAATCAAAGCACAAAGGAGAACAGCTAGTACGATCACGAAATCAGATTCCGAAGCAACGGCTTCTGGCGGTGGAGCTGCCGACTTTGATGAGGAAGAATCGTTGTTGGTTAGGAGAATTCTTGAAAAACAAGTCATTTCTTTATCATATACGCTGAAGACAAAGAGATTTGTTGCTAGTTTTTCTGAACTCTGGTCGGATTTCAGTTTCAGTTTCTTCAGGTTTGAGTCTTGAGTTTTCGTTGTGCTTTTTGAGTATTATTTCTGAACCTTAAAGATTTGGGAGAGAAATAATGGGTTATAAACGGAGGTAGAAGATGGGGTGCTTTCAGGGAGGCAGGGATAATTTTGGTAATTAACATGAATGAGGAGCTGGCTATGCTGCTTATTTAATCTTTGTTAAGACTGATTTTATTTGAAATCAATATTGATATCAGAGAAATTAATGATTTCACGAAATTTTGTACCAAAACTGAGATTGATTATCAACAGAAATGTTATGGGATTGACTACCTGAATTCCGGGTTTCCCGTAAAAGCATTGATTATATTGTCATTAGACACATACATTTGTTCTTTTGACTTAATGAAGGTAATTTTAGTTCTTTCACCTTCCACTTGCAATTCTCTCGTCTCTCGTCTCCAACCCAACTGAATATTGTGACTCGAAATCATCCGAAATTTGACCTCTTTGATCAAATCTTGATGAAGGGTTTGGCTGGGGTAGGCCACCCGTTGGATAACGTGGTACAATTTGGGACAAGGACCATCTACCGTTACCAACCCCAAATTCACAAAAAAGGGGAAAGATTTATTGATTGGAAGATGCACCACTTCGATAATGGAATCAAAAGAGGTTCAGACATGACTATCACGGAGGACTTGATATCATTTTGCAGAATAAAAAGACCCCAATTTGCTGTAGTGAAATTGCAATGAAGATCATTTTGAAGAAAACAAGACAATATGTGATTGTGAAACTATAATGGAGGACTTGTAATGCAGCACTTCAGTTTCTTCAGGATTATCACAAGCTATTTATATCATCTTTGACTTAATATTGGATGTATCTGCAAAATCTCTTTCATCAGGCTTATATTTGGTCACAAATTCAACCATTGAGCAATATTTTGCATCAAATGAAGTCGAATTCTGGGGTTAAAATCTCATAATTTAGAAAGAAGCATCTCAATGTACAAAAAGAATTCACCATACGCAGCTAGCTCCATTTTAGTTACAAAACTCTTGTTCTGAAAACAAACCTAAATTTATACAAAAGGATTCAGCAATTGTGAAAGCTGTATCATGGTTGTTTCACTGGGGCAGGCCTCACAAACGAAAATTCATTTTCATTACTGGTTTCTTCCCCATGGTTTGTGTCACTTATTTCGGTTGCTGAGTCATCATTATCATGATCTACATTTATAATCAAGTTGGCTGTCGATGATGTGGGTGATAACGGATCAGCTTCGTGATCAGATACCTCATGGTCATCATAGGTGTATGAGTGGGTTGAGTGGCCAGTAGTTTTGTAACGATGCAGTGTGTGGCCAGCAGAAGTGAACAATGAAGGGCTAGGACTTACACTTTCGCCAAGGGTTCGTGAGGACTTTCCTCCCTTCTTCCTCTTTTTCGCAGCCATGTGCCATTTCTTAAGGGCTTTGGATGTTTGTTCATCAAAGATTGATTTCTTCATGCGTGAACCCATCTGATAGTATTTGTTTTAGAAGTCATTATACAGTTAAAAAAATTTAAAAACTGAGAAAATATGAGATGCTGGTAGACCAACCTCTAAATGAATGAAAATTTATTGTACCTGAGTAACAAGAGCATATAGTGGAAGTGTGATGTAACTGCATAGACATAAGACAGCAACCCTGCAAAAATTCAAAAAAATTCAACTGACAGATTCGAGGAAAAATATATCTTCATGCCGTGAATAACGATTATGAGAGAAAAGGTTTACCCTAAAGCAACTTTTATTATTACAAGCTTGAAATTTTCATGGAAGCAAGACTTCAACCCAAAAGAGTACTGTACAAGAAACAATTTGTTAGACCTAATTTGCAGCATTTACAATGATGTTAAGAGTGAGAAACAGAAAGTGAGGTGCGGAGAGAAGTTCATTACCCATATCCATAAGAAATATGTTATCTGGAATGCGTTCTGCAAGGACCCAAAAGTCACAAAAAGAAAACAAAGAATTAGATAGTCAACAAACAGTAGAAAAGGCCATAGTTGTTGATGGACACCAAGAAGGTACTAGGACTAAACAGCTATAAGCAATAAAATGAATAGTCACATTCTGCCATTTAGATCCCTTTGTTGGTTTTAGTTCACCGCAAGTTGCAAAATAAACAAAAGCATTGATTCTTGATATTTTAACCATCTCTTTAAACGTATCTTTCCACTAATAATTAAGGGAGGTCAATCAGTACCTGAAACAATGCAAAATGGATGAGATGAAGCACTAACTGAGGCCGACGAAACCAAAAGTACTTGTCCGATCCTTGTACAAGAGGCATCCCTTGGACCACTGCATGTCTTTCTGTGATTTCGAGAGCCATCTTAGTCAAAATAGATTGAAGTTCCGTTCCGATAGCTAAGATTATCTGCAACAAGTTAAGGAGTAAGAATTTCAAATCTATCTATAATCTAAAAGAAAAGTGCTATTAAGAATAGATTTCTTACAATCAAAGGGATTAAGGATAACCAAAACAACGCGTGCCATCCTGAAAAGCAAATAATTACATCAATTGACTGTATCTAAATTCAAAGTACAGAATCACTTAATTCAAAAGCTGTTTTAGTTCCTTTCGAAAAAGATGGCTTACCATTAACATTTACGAGCAAGAAAATCACAAATGAAGCCCACAGCACAGGACTGCAAATAACATAAATGTCAGGACACAATCTGAAAACTATAACACCAAAAGGCAAACGTTACACAGTAAGTGTATTACCTCACGCCCACAACTATCTTGAAATCATCCTCTAGTGATCTTTTAATATATTTCTGGAAGTTAAATTTACTTCCGGGAGCCAAATGGACCTGTGATCAAATAGAGCATTGTCAGAAAAGAACAAAATACCCAGCATTACAGATTGCAAATTACATGACTGAAAACTCACACTGATAAATCCATTGCGCAGCGTCAAGTAGTCAGACCTGCTAACAGACCTGAAAAATTGTCGGAAGAAGCATCCCTGCAATACAGAGATACACTGTTAGAAGTTAAATACCAAACTATTTAACTCAAACTAGACTTTTACCATTTGGGATTGACAAGAACCATTCAAACTTATGTAACAAAAGAAATAAAATAGCTGGTCAAAATTATTTCTTACAATGTAGAAAAATATGGGAATTCTTGTCCAGAAACTTGTATGTGCTCTTACAAAAGATGTCTCATGAGTAAGTCTGAATCTTGAAGGATCTGCACATCAGTTTAGATTTGATTTAGTTTTAAACACGGTGAATAGATGCAGATACCAAGGGATAGTTTCGGATACTCAGATTCAGGATTACAAATGAAAATTTCAAGCTATAAGAATAATGAACTCTTAGTGTTCTTATTGATTATACCATTTGAGAACTCATAATCATGAGTTAGAGTTTCTTGCTCCCACTTTTTCCAGCCACGAATCTGTCCAACACAAGTTGTAACTATTTTGGTTAATAACTACATACTTGTCCAAAATCAGATCAGAAAAATGTTGAAAAGAAAAATGAAAAGTAAAGGCAACAGTATTCTGATTCAAAGGGTAGTGTAAGATTTAGTGCAACTGTCAGTGCCCAAGACAACTGACTGTAATCGCATTTACAACTTTTGTTGCTCTTTGCCAACTGGACAGCTTGAATTACAAACATTTGGAATGGGAAAAATAGCTAACATGAAACAGAATATAACAAATTATGAAGAACAACTGATTTAAAGAAAAAGATAGCAATCCAATTTCTGATGTAAACATGGCATTGCATCCAGACAAAATTTTACAAACAATTATGATTGTAATTCCCCACTTAATTTCTTCCCTGAAGTCAATAAACTCGAGAGACTTACTTGTGTATCTATTTACTTAAAATTTTAGCAACCATATATGCACGTCAATCCATTCATGTATGAATATTATAATATGAAGTATTATGTTTAATAATTTAAGTCACTACAATGTTTTTATACCTTTAGCCTCCCAAGCATCATGGTAACAGCACTGTATAGCACATGAAAGACCGCTAAGAAGAATATGAGGATGTGTAACTGGTGCAATGCGTTTACCGTTATAAGCGGTTCTTGGCCCTGTAGACAGGAATCAAATAATATTTATATGGAAAAGGCCATAGATCTTGCATATTTACAGGCAAAACAATTTAACTTGTATCAATGCTTTACTTAAAAGGGGGATTATTACAACATAAGCTTCAAATTCAGAACAAAAAATAAAGTCTGTTTGAGATTGCATAATCCAGAGCTTCAGTCCCATTTATAGGTTAATGTGCATCGATTTACATTTTTCTTCAATAAAATTATCTACAGGTTAGATTTGTTATGTATATAGGTTAATATTTCATGACTCACACAATTTAATCAGACGTATATAGGTTAGATTTGCTATGAATCATCTACAAGCTCATCATTGTATTTTTTAAAACTTAGCAAAAGATTTTTGAGGCATTAAAAGTTTCTTCTGAAAACCAAAATAAAGAAATTTCAAAATTTATCAAATATTGCATTTAAAGTTGTCCGAATAATATTCTAAACCTTCCTTCTATTCACACATTGCACTCCAGAAAATAGCATAGTTGCAGGGCATGGAAACCTATAAGTTCAACAATTGAAGACAAGTTCAGGGAAAATATGAAGTCACCTCCTTGCATGTAACAGTTGAACCGACAGCAGCAGCTAAGAATCTGTGTTCAAACCACAAGAGTCTTCTACGATGTTCTTCGGTACTCTCAGTACCATCATTCACTCCATCAGCCTTGCACGGCAGCATAGTGTCTACAACCTTTGAAGAAACACATATTTTGGAAATGTAAGTCTGCCCAAAAGTGAGTAGTAGCGAAATGAATCCCAGAACCATCAGCTCTGCAAGAATTGTGTATCAAAAATTCAATTAGGTATCCAATTTCTGTTTTCACTTACGACCCCAACAAACTCTCAAGAAATATAAATTTGACAAACAATGTAAAACCATAAAATCAGTATCAGAAAAGTATAATCTTACCAGCTTTTATCTTCATGAGGGCTTCATACAAAGCTCTCTTCTGCTTCTTTGTTAACCACTGAATTGTAATTCCAATAAGTTAACAACAGAAAAACTTAATACAGAACATCATAAATTAATAAAGTATTCCCCCAGCTGGACTAGTCCCTAACACTGAAAAAATCATGAAGAAATGAAAACCATTTGCTCCAAAAATTCAACATTTAAATTGTGATTAATGATGAAAGTAGAGAAAACGAACAGAATCTCAAACACAAAAAGGAAGATATTCGAAGTTTAATGTTACTGTATCAAGCTAATTAAAGAAATTCTGGACCACAAAAAGTTCAAAATTCAGCAGAGAAAAAAATCAATGGAAGCAAAGCCAGTTCGATATGTAAATGTAAAGAAACGCATATAAGGTTAAATTTTGCAGGAAAGAAGAAAAGGCGTTGGCAGCACAATTAAAGAACAGAAAACTTACAGTTCCAAGTTTGTGAAGAATCATTTCCAAGGAAAAGGAAATTATAATGATAACAGTACAAACACTTGCAACAGCCCATGTGGGTGTCTGACTGAGCGTTCTCTCCGATGAGCTACTCTCTGAAGCTGCCATAGCTACATCTCCCAGCAGCAACCACAGCAAAAGAGACAGATATAACAACATCTTGATTTGCTTGAAGATAAATTCTCAGAACCCAGATGGATTAATCCAAAGAAAGTTCAGCTGTCTTCCAAAGAAACAAAAAGAAATATAAACAATAGGTAAGCAGCTGAGATTGTGATGAATATATAGGAGAGGAGGAAAGCGTGCATTGATTGACCAGGATTCAGCTTCGGATCCACAGAAATATAGATATAGAAATCAACGAGGTGAAGAAAAATTTGTCCCCACAGTCGGAATAAAACACGTTTTCATCCAATATCTGGTAACTGATGAAATGAAATGAACTATGCTAATTTGTTTTATAAATTATCATTTACTACATACACATTAAGGAAGAGCAGTTAATTACATCCGCATCAAAATTGTTATAGTCAACAATATTATATTTTATGGCTTTCCCATTTGGCGTAATTAGTTCGGTTTCGTAATCTCGATTGAGAAAGCGAGAGGAAATCAACGATTCTCACTGTAATGCCCATCTCCATGAGATATATATATATATATATTATGACTGTTAAATTTGATGGCTTGGAATTGGAAGGCAAAGTAAAAAATGCCGCGTACGCGTGTAATGTGCATGAATCAGGCATTGATTGAGGGCTAATTTATTTTCTTTGTTGGTTTCCGTACTCGTGGCTCCACTTTTAATTGATGGCGTTATTTCCCATTTCAACCTCGTAGACTTTCATCTAATTTTATTACAGATTCGATGCGAACGAATGAAAATTTTAAACCTCAGTCTTCCAAGCCATAAACATTTTACCAAGTATACTACAATGCAAACGTGATTACAAAGCAACCTCCTTTATATTCTTACCGTTCTCATAAGATTCATTGACTGATTTACAACAACTAAGATACTATTTAAATTTTTATTCTTTTGTGTTTGTTTGCTTGTGCTTTAACATTGAATTGCATAGAATGTAATAGCTATCTGCAGCTACAGTACCATGTGAATAACCCAAGTTATGGCCTGTAAAGCTTCTTTGCTATCAATCATCATCTTCTTTGTCATTAATACATTAATATATAGGTAGTGGAAATGATGGCACAAAACTATTAGCCATATGATATAATTCAATTGGCACATTTCATGTAGAATATATAAAATAATGTGTAAAATTTCATGGTTCATTACATTAGATTATGTTCATTAATAACCAAGTTGATATTTGTTTATGAATTAAATTATAGAAGATCCAAAGCATTATCTGGGAAAGTGAGTGCATTTGGCTGTTGCTTTGGCTTCTTCTCCTTAACTAGGTTTAGGGTACCTAAACTGACCATTTCCAGTAGTTTTAATTAATTCAAACTCAAACTTATAATTTTTCTTGACTCTTCTTTTTCTTTATCAATCATTAACACCCACTAATATTCCATACAAATACAATATAAAAGGAAGAAAAAAGTTTCGATTATTTTGATATTATATATTATAAACATTATTAAAATCAATTGAATTATGGAATCATTTCATATTTGCATTTCCCATCTTGGAAATCGAATTTCGTGATTGATGGGCTTGAAGTTGAAGTGGTCTGGATGAAGATGAATGAATACAATACATATATATATTCTCACTATCTCTTTCAAAAATGTCGGTTCTGGTTCTACTCCTATTTTCATTTATATATTATTTCTCTTTCAAAATAAAGACGCAGCTGTTTTATTTTTTCAAAGACTATGTCATTTGTTGTCAAAACTTAGAATGGAATGTCAAAAGCTGGAAATCGAAAACCAAGAACAACATCGATCGATTGGTCCAAGTTAACGTGTGAATTTGATTCATTATTATTATTATTATTATTATTATTATTATTATTATTATTATTTTCATATATATGAAGAAAGTTTCCTTTCATTGATGAGTTGGGTACAGCTAGTCAACTAATTTCAATGATGTCAACGATTCTCTTTCTTTATAATTAATTCGTAATAATTATAGAGTGGAAGATCAACAAACATGGGATTCGAGGAAATTAATTTTTTATTTTAATTTTTTAATTTCTTGTTGTGAGTACAATATTAATTTTTTATAATATTTTTAATTAAACTTTTAAAAACTTTTATGCGTAAAATGTAAATTAAAAATTACAATTATAATAAAACAGTTGAAAATATTGTTAATATAATTGCATGCATGTTTAGATTCCCATTGGTTAAATTATAATTAATGGAGGTCAATTATTCTTTTTCTTATAATTAAAATTATTAATTAATTATACATGTAAATCAATACGGTCAAGACTCAAGAGAATAGATTTAAATAATAATTGTTTTTACACTATATATCTAATCATATATAAAATTAATAGAATTCGATAATATAAAAAAAAAAAATTAATTAATTGTATAGAAAAATGTTAAAAATTGGTGAATAAAAATAAAAATAGGGGTGGACTAAAAAATAAAACTGATCAATTCGATTTAGTTTTAAAATTTGATCAATTTGATTTTGGTTTCCTATTTAAAAAATTGATTATTGTCAGCTTGATTTTGTAATTAGGTTATATAAACTGAGAAGCCGAGCTTAACCATGCAAATATTAATTAAATATTTTTTAATTTCAAAAATTATATATTAATATATTGTTAGCATAGTATGTACAATATGAATTATTTTGATATTAAAATTTTTATTTTTATAGAAACATATGTAAGTTAATTAATTAAAAAAGTAAAAAAATAAAAATATAATAAAAGAAATTATAATTTTTAAGCTTAGTACAAACTAACTTTTGGGCTCAACTCAAACTAACAAACTGAATTCAATCATATCAATTTTATTTGTTCAAATTTAATTGGGTGAAAACAAAATTGAAATAAGTCGTGCTCACTCGGTAATATTTTTGAATTAGTGGAATTAAAATATCCTTTCAATTGAACTTAAATGTCGTTTTTCTATAATTAAAAATTTATTTATTTAATTAAACAATTAATTTTTTTTTTTGTTATTAAATGGCGCCCAACCTTGGCTTGGCATACTGTCAACGCTCGGCGAAATATCAGTTCATGGACTTGGACTCGGACTGGCTTTTTGCCATTTTTTCAGAGCTTTTGTTGTTTTCTTCTTCATATTAGAACCCATCTAAATAATTCAATTCAATTGGATAGACAATAGATCATTATTATTTTCAGAGATTTAAGGTTTTCATTGTTTGTTTCAATGGAGTATAAGGGCTTACTTGAGTTACCAAGGCACGCAGAGGGAAGATGATTACATACATAAAATCTGAAGGGATGCGCTCAGGAAAACTCTGGTCAACATTTCGGGTAAATTTTCAAGGAAGCATGATGTCAAACCAAATTCATAATGCAAACATTCAGTCAACTAAACTAAACCAAATTATTTAGTTGAAGAATAAGAATCAGACATGGATGAGTAGGAGATAATTTAAATTTATTTTACAGTTAAGATTGGTTTCATTTACCCAAATCCACAAAAAATTGAGCCATTTGGAATACGTTCTGCATAAATGAAAAACATAATTATAAGATCAAAATCTGCTGTTCTTCAATTGCAAATTGCAAAATTTTGAATGAAATTGCAAATAATATACAAAAAAACATGAATAGGATACCAGGAATTACCTCAGACAAGGTCAAATGTAAAAAAAAGAAGAATCAAATCAGGTTGATTAAACCAGAAGAAGCTGTTACTGGTCTCTACAATGGAAGCTACTTTTACCACACTTGTTCTGTTTTTGAATTTGCTGAGCCGTTTCCATTATTATAATATCAAGCCTTGCACCAACTATCAAAAGGATCTGTTTGCATAATAAGCCCCAGCTAAATACTGTACTTGTACAAGTCAAAACCAGTAGGTTAAGATAAAAAGACAGAAATGTCTTACAACAAGAGGTATGAATGAAATCCATCTTAATGTATACCATCCTGCAGAAGAAGGAAAACAAAACTTTGGAAAAGGTTAAAGAGAAAAGATTAGCGTTTTACAATGAAAATTTGCTGGATGGAAGACAATAGAGCGTGTCCATAATGGTATGTTGCAAATAGAGACATGAAATTTTCATTAACTTTTTCTTGCATATACAGATCGGAACACAGAGATAATAGAAGATATAAGATCAACCTGATTCCGACAACCACCTTGAAATCATCTTCCATAGATCTTTCGATGTACTTATGGAAATCGAATTTGCTATTTGGAGCAAAATGAGACACAATAGTACATAAGAGGGAAAAATAAAATTATATCAAGGATGAAACTACTAACTTTGGTCTGACAAAAAGGAAACATCTACGGCCAGGGGATGCAACCCCTCCAGTATGGCAACGAACAAAGGAAGTTTTTAGAGTTAATCTGAACCTTGTGGGATCTGTGATAACAACATTCATCAATATACTTCAATTTGTTTTCGCCACCCAAAAGCCAAAAGTAAAAAATAAGCAATTGTACTACCATTAGTAAACCGATATTCAATACTTTGAACACGACTGGTGACAACCAAGTTACAGCTGTTCTCTTTTGATGATTGATGGTTGCAAATAATAATTTTGGCCCGAAATTTAAATTTGCAAAAATTATGAAAAACGTGGAACATATGAATATCCTCTTTAATTCTTACAACACGACAATACAACTTAGGCAGGGTTTAATTCTCAAATCTTCAACTATAATTTTTATTATTTTTTAATAATATTTAATTTTTATTAAAGATTTTTAGAATCTGATCTATATTATCTGAGTCGAATTATATTAAAAGAATTTTAAAATCTGTACGCAATCATAAATTTGAATTATTAATACGTAATAATTTACACCAATTTATAAAAAAAATAATTAAATAATATTTTTAAACAAAATTATTTTTTATAATATAAAAAAAATATATAAACACAAGATTGATCATAACAAAAAATTAAAATAATATTAAAATATTTAATTTGGTCCATACCCATCTCTTTTTAAATTTTAATCATATAAATTTTATTATTTTTAAAAATAAATAATAAAAAATAAGTATTCTAAATTCTAAATTTGCATTTAATAATACAAAAATAATCCCCCCCACAGAGAGGAGTTAGGTTTTCCAACGTACAGAGGATATTATATAAATAATATAATCGTGCAGAGACTAAAACATTTAAAAAATTAATATAAAAGATTATTCTAAAATTATTAAAAATTTTCCAAGGCTACAATGGCTCCACCCCAGCTTACAACCATTTTTTATCGCACTCTTCACTTCATTTGATGGTGCCTATATTATATGACATGAAGATATATGTATAAATTTATGATTATTTGATTTATTTTTATTTTTATTTATAATATATTTTAATTTAAATGAAATTTGGTAAAAGTTATAGTATTGTATAAAGATTTAATATTTTTGCATGGGTCTATTTGCACACTCGTATTTTTTAAAAAATTTATTATTAAAATATTCTTATTATAAATTACTATTAAATATAATATATTTTAAATATACAAAAATAGATTACTTGTTATACCCATCAAAATATATTCACTTATAATTTTTTATTTAAATTTTGAAAATTTTCTCATTAATATCAAAATAATTAATCATCAATTTTTTTAAATCAATTTATAAAAAAAGAAATTAATTTGAGAGAAGATTCAAAAGATATAAATATATTTTTCTTACATATTAATTTTATAAAGAACAATAAAGTGTATCATTTTTTTTTTAATTTATAATTCTTCTACGGTATTTTATTGTTGGATATAGTCATCATATATATAATATACTTAGAAAATTAAGTAGGATAAATATTTTTGTAAGTATAAAAAAATTGATATAAATAATAAAAAATTAATTAAGAGCATTTTTTATATTTATAAGAGTGCAAAAGGTAAAGATTATTTTTTAATTCTTTTCAGTTGATGTGTAGAGTAAAAAAGTGTGCAGAATAAAAATGAGGGTGTAAATAGACTCACACAATTTTTTAAAAATAAATTCATAGTAATTAATTTTATAAATTTATTTCTAATATTATATAATTTTAAATGAATATATTTATTAAATTAATGTATAAATTTTTATTTTATTTTATTTTAAATTAATACATTATTTATTTATTTAATAATTAATTAATTAAGTTAATATTAAAATTTTTTTAATTTTTAGCAAAATGGATTAGATGCAAATTTTATATTTTTTTTCAAGTGGATTGAATTAGATTAGATTTAAACAGTAAATCAAATTGAATTATTAATCTAACAAACTATTTTTTATTGTGTTTTTATAAATTAAAAATTATAACAACAGCATTAAGAGAATTGAAACTAAAACTAAAAATATATCATACGATTAAATGCAAGGCTGTGGGATACCCACGTAACCCTTTTGTTTTCTGTCTCCTATTAACTCGACAACAAACAAATAAATAAATAAATAAATAAATAAATAAGACTGAGTTTTTATAACTTTACATGGATTGGATGCTTGCTCAACTTACAGATAACGCAATCCAAAGAGAGTCAAGCCGCGGGTTGATATTTTTCCTTTCCTTCAAGACAAGACAAGGAGGTATGATAATATAGAGCCCACTTACGACAATTACCACAACTTTTTGATAAGCATTCTTCCTATCTATTCTCTACCGAAAAATTATAAGATTACATTAATACCTATTTTTTAAAATATTTTTAATATAAACCATTTAATACTCCTAAATTTTAATAATTAAAAATTTATTTTAATTATTTTAATTAAAATATATATTATCAACAAATTCAAAACTACCCAATATAAAATTATTTTAAATTATCTTTACCAAATGTCTTAATCTTATAATAATCTTTATATATTAAATATATAAATAGTAATAACGTGAAATAATACAATCTCTTATTTACATTTCTTAAAAACAATCATAAATTATAATATATGCATAATTGTCTAGTTGATTCAATGAATAATTATGTGAGTTAAGTAAGAGGATTATACTTAAATTTACTTAGATTTAATACAATTATCACTATGCAATCTTTAAATATATTTAAATTACTCTAAAACTAAAAGATGAAGGGGGAAGTATACAAAAATATATTTCGTAAGTAAATCATTATATACTAATTTCAAAATAAATAATTTAATTTAATAGGTATTGAAATAAGAAAATATTCAAAATGAGTTTTAGAATATTTACATTATTAAACTCATAGCTTGTGTTTAAAAAAGGTCATTTGGTTTGATTCTTTTTTCTAGCGATTGCCTCGGCCATATGTCTCGAACCCATTAATGAATTTTTCTTATATAAAATTATTTTATTTATAAATATCATAAATAACTTTTATTTAAACCAGTTTGTAAACTTATCTTATTTAAAAACGATCTATCCACTGATGTTAACTTTAAACAGTCACATGGTAATATCCGCGATTATCCTCAACAAAATTTATAAGTTGAAGACATTAATTTCAAAATCTCTTTACCATTATCTCTTATATTACCCTCACCAATGTAGCATCTCCTAGGTCTGCCTTATATTATCACTCTATAGTCATAAAAATTAATAAAACCTAGTCCTTCCAGCCATGTGACAATCACAATTAAATCTAATTAAACATAATAACATTTATACAGAGTTTTTTTGCATCAATTAAAACAATTTAAGTACTTCTTAAATCATGAAAACATTCATCGGCCTTTGGTAATAATCATATAAATTATCAACAATTTGCAATCATGGGCTATATAAATATTTTATTATAAAATAGAATAAAAATCTATTTTTTAATTAGAAAAATTATAAGTTTTATAAATATTGGTGTTGTATACTATAAAATTATTAGTATTGTCAATTTTGAGTACTTTGTATTGAATTATTACAATATGTACTATATATATTTATTAATAAAAAAATTATTTATTATTTATATGTGTATACTATTTTTTCTATTTTATCATATTAATAATAAAATATGCATATAAATCGTCTAAAATAATTAGATTATCTAAATTATTTTTTTTGAAAGTAATATCTAATGAGTATTAATATCCCACAGTAGGTACACTGAATATATTCGATAAATATTATGAGATAATATTAGTGCGAGTGATATGATAATCATATCATTAAGATATTAGTATAAATTAATAGTTAAAAATTATTTTTTTAAACGTGACTAAAGATATGATAAATCACACAAAAGTATATTATAAATTATTCATCATTTAATTATACTAGTGTATTAACTACTCTTAGACATAAGATGTCATAGTCGTTAATTAGTATAGATGCACATACTTCATATAATATAAAAATGCGAGACTAATTATATTTTGTACATAAAAATTAGTTTAGTCATATATTATTTATATTAAAATGCAAGTAATTGTTAGATGAGATCCATATACTTGATATAAAGGATTTTAAAATTTCATTGCCTCAATCTAAATTTAAATTCCTTATCAAATATTAGTAAATAACTGAAATATAAATACTCCTAGTCAAGAACTAATTATAATCATATGAAGAGTTCGTAGTGACAAATTTAATACTTATTAACTGATAATTTATATATGACTAAATTTAAAACTTTTGATATCCGTAAGCTCTAACTTAGTATAAATTAGACAAAAAAAAAAGAGATTATTCATATAAAATACATAATATTTCATAAAAGATTCAATGAAGACTTATTTATTGTGGTTTAAAGACTATGACATATGACTAGATATTAATCATAACTCAATTAATTTGAAACGATTTTAATGAGATCGATTTTAATTGACGACTAACACCACAGTGAGCCTAAGAGGTCACAATTAATTTTTTGTGTTTAATTTTACTTGAGAGAGATTAAATATTATGCGCAAGAGAGTTAGTACTCTCGAAGATAATGTTAAGTTGAAAAGTATACATAATTTACATATTAAATAGTTTAACAAAATCGAAAACTTGACGAATTAACCTGAATGTAAATTAATATATTTTACAATATACCACTATTATTCTAAGATAAAAATAAAATTAAAATAACCTTAGTTAAAGCAAGTTTGACTAGGTTAAATGCTATTTTATTATTAAAATTTTAATGAGGATAAAATAGTTATTTTGCCCTTTACTATAACAAAACTTACTAGACAAGTTTTGAAACTTATTTGTTTTAGTAAAAAGAAAAAAAATATATAAAGGGAGTTATTTTCTATTTTTTTAATGAATTAAGCATATTTTGTAAAAATTTAAACAAAATCAAGCTTGTTTTTCTCTCTAAAATTTGGCTAAAGCAAGATCAAGCTTTTAAGTTTGATTTCTTAGAGGCTTTATGATTTTAAGATTAATCAAGTCTTCTACAAGTTAAAAGTTAACTTAAACTTTGAATTAATTTGATTAATATTGAATTTAAACTCTAATTTGCTTTTTGAATGCATGTTAAATCCTAACTCATATAACTTTTGCATAATCATCCTTCAATGAATCATTTTAAACATTAAAATTAAATTAAATAAAAATTACTCACTATCTAAAGAGGGTATAGATCTATCCCTTATATCTCGAGAGCTCTTTATTTGGTCTTTTGAAGCTTAATTGGTACTATCAATATTATTATCAAATTCTATATTATCAAATAAAACTAATACAAATTATATGCCATACATAAGCTCAATATTCTAAAATTTCCTAATTAAACTTAACTTCTTTGGGTTTTACCGAAGTATGGCCATTTAGCCGATTTCCAATAAATAAAATTCCATACCATCACATATCTTGTCTCAACTCAAATTTAGCAATAACAAATCAATTTTCTAACTAATTTAAATTTAGATGAACAGCATATTTTTAGAATTTTAATTTTTTTTTTCAATTTTATCAAAACTTTAAATTAAGTTATTCTAATATTTATAAAACTACAATTTAACTTAATTTTTTAATTTCATACTTAAATCATCAAATTTCTGTATACACGATAAATATTAACTCTCCAATTTCATTAAAATTATAAATTAGAACTTAAAATGCAATAAAAATCTTACAATAACTTAGTTAAGACTCTAAGATATTGTAATTGTATTGATTTTTGAGAGTTTTAAATTTTATTCCGAAAATCAAAATGTTGATTTTCGCTTGAATTCTTTCCTAAATCTGAAAATATAAATTAAAAGGAGGTAGAATGAGTTGTGTTCTAATAATTTATAATAAAAAAGAAAATTTAATCAATAAAAAATAAAGAAAATTGATAAGAAAGAGAAATTTATAAGGCGAAAGAAAATGGAAGCAAACCGCACCGGGAGTAAATAAAGAAGAAATGTAAGATCTCCCCTGGGTTTGGCTGTATATATAATGTCTTGAAAATTATCAATTATGCCCTTAAATGATGAAGAAAATGAAAAATTTTAGAAAATTAAAGGGCTCATTTCATAATTCATTACATTCCAACAAAAACATAGAAATGGAAATTAGAGACAAAAATTAAATTAACCTAAATTCGAAATACTGGTAATTAAGGCGCATAATTTAAAATAATAATAATAACCTATACTTTACACTTATTTTCATTGAAGTCCAACCAATGAATAAAAAATATCGTACAGACCCATAATGGTTTGGACCTAAATGTACACAAACGCACATGATAAAAAATACACAACTTATACTGAAATGAATACAGTGATTAGGGGTAAATCGGTAAATTTGATTTCTCAGTTTTGTCTTCCTCCAACATAATCTTTTTAAAAAAAGAAAAAGGCTATCCAGGTCCACAGAAAAACTTTGATTTGTACCCTATATGACACGTGGCACAATAATCATGGTGTGAAATTTTAATTATTGTGTAATTTCTCCGATGAAAATCATAGATGTTTTATTGAAAAGCATTTATTGTCGACTAGATGACAAAAAAGATTGATGAAGTTCCGTTAAGCGTATGAGTGTAACCAATGGAAACCAACTTTTATAATTATGTACTATTTATTACTTTTTTTAAAAAAGAACTTAAAAATTTTTAAATTTAAATAAATAAATATTTAGTCTCATAAAGTTTTTAACAAATTATATGAAAAAAAATTATTTTTAAATTATAATTATCATTTTAATTCTTATCCAATAAATTTACAAAAATATAAATAATTTTCATCATATTATTTTTATATTTTTTTATATTAATAAAGGTTTGAAATTTCTAATCATGGTAAATTTTTTAAAAAAGAAAAAAAAAACTGTAAATTTTTAGTAACCTAAAAAAATAGAAAAAATAAAAATTTTTGTATTTTAAAGTCTCTAAGTCCTTTTATCTTCTTCTTTTTTTTTTTTTTTTCTTTCTTAATTGCCCATATATCATTTTCAAAAAGTTAATTTTCCCTTATGGACGTTTAATTTTCCGATTTTGAAAGCAATTTATTTTGAAGTAAAGTTTATGCCCACCTATATAATTTTCAAAATACCAAACTCTTCAGTTTATTTAATTTTCCCTTCGTTGTAAGCCTAATTTTAGTATTGATTTCCCTTCGTTGGTAACTTAATTTTCAGTCAAATTAAGTATTTCCCAAATCTATTGGCATTGACATCAAAATTTTAAATTAAAAATCCGATTCATCTCTATTTAATCCTATTGCTTAATTTAAGTTTTGGGTTTAATTCTATGGATAGAAAAATTAAATTTTTTTGATTCCATTCGATTTTGACAAAGTTTCAATGGATTCGGATCATACTTTATTTGATTTCCTCTTAATCTATATGATTTTATTTTAATTCTATCCAATTGTAATTTATTAATCTGAATAAAATTTGAGATAATGTTAGAAGAAACCGTAGTCCAATAATAAAATAATCCTATTTGTTTGTAGTTCAGATTTTTCCTGGGATGAATTGTCAATTCGAAATCTGTCCTATGATACTGCAAGTTGGTAATTTGATTTTTCCCTCCTCTCTACATAGAAGGCAAGAGATTGGACCCATGTTGTCGTCTTCCTTTACCAAGATTTGAAGCTGTAAAAGTACCATTCTATTATAAATAGTTCTTATTATTCCAATTTTGTTGGCTTTTCTTCTTCTTCTTCTTCCTCTGAATTCTCCATCTTTCTTTCTCCAATTCCTTCTTACTATTAGGAGGAATCCTTTGGAGCGAGATTCAGGTTTGTCTCTTTTACTCTTGCTTCTGCTTAACCAACAAAAAACACTGGATATTCATGAAAATTATATAGATATAGATAGATATCTCGGTTTCTATGGTCTGGGTTCATCATTGCCAGGAACCCGACCGAGACCTTTGTTGTTTTTGTGTAGTAGTATTTCTCATAATACGTGATATGACATGGGCATTGAATTATACAAGTGTTTACATATATATTTTATTCATTATTTTCCCAACCACCTATTATGAATTGTTTTGGCTTCTTCATCAAAAGTAGCTCTTTTCTAAATTACGTGCCTTATTATATCCTTTACGTTTCTACTTCTTCTTTCTTCTGGAGAAAGAACTGTTAATTTAAGCTTGTATATTAATGTCAAATTAAACTTAAACCTATTTGATAAATAGATAATTATCCCGTAATTAACAGCATTGGTTCTACGAAAGGAAAACAAACCCAATACAGAAAGAAAATGAATTAATTGGTAGCATCACTGTCCATGGATCATCTATAAATGATGAGATGAATATAATTGCTTTGAATACACCATTTCATTGCTACGGTTTTTACATGATTCCCTTTCCTCTTCTCTTTTCCACGAGTTTATTGTTTGTAAATTGCCACTCGGTTTCCATACAATAATTTTCTGTTGGGTCTGAAAATAATTTTCAATTTTTGCAGTTCATCAATATTGCTGTTGCGTTGTCACCATCCACGTTGCGTTGATGAACAGATTGGAGAATCAGTTCATCAATATTGCTGTTGGGTTGTTACTATCACCAATAAATTTGTTCGAAAAGGTTGATTGATTGGAGAATCAATTCTGCATGCTAATAATATTCCACATTTTGTTGCTAGAATGTTCTTTATGCTTGTAACAATCAAAACAAAAATGTACAGGTCGTCGAAATATTAAGAAGCTTAATTCATTAGATGAAAGGAAACAGGATTGTGAATGTGTGAGATCCAAATAATTACAGAATCATGTAGAGAAATTTCATGAACAGGTAACGAAACCTAATTAAAAATAATAATTATTGAGGTAAAAGAACTTGAAATTTGAATTATGGAATTATAGAAACATAAACACAAATGGTTTATAGTACAAATGAGTCAGCATTCTGTGACATTGGCATATATGAGAAAGGAAATGGCATCTTCATCGTGTTTTCCTATTCCAATTTTGTACTTTGTATTCACATGCGTTCATGTAATTGACTTTCAAAATTTAGCTTTTGCTTTATCCACTTTTCATCTTTTTTCTCATTTTGTTTTTTGTATTTCTTGTCCATTTGTATCTCTCTTCCAGGAATTTCCTTCTTTTCTTCGAAAATTCAGCACCAGATAAACTTTCAATCTCTAATTTAGTCTTTGAAGGAAACATATTGGTACTTGGGTATTCTTCTTCGTCGATAAAAACAAAAAGAAAAACAGAAGAATTCAGCCAGGTTTGAACGAAAAGGCAAAAAGAAGATGGGATTGTGGACATTGTTTGAAGTGGCTTCAATGCCAATTTTACAAGTCCTACTAATCAGTGTTTTGGGAGCATTCATGGCTACTGAATATTGGAATCTTTTGACTGTTGACGCCAGAAGATCTTTGAACAAGGTAAACTGTTCAAGCTATAATTTTTTTTCCAAAGGATTATCTTGATTTCATATACCATGTAATCTATTTATGCAGATTGTGTTCTTTGTGTTTACACCCTCCCTGATGTTTGCTAGTCTAGCCAAGACTGTGACTGCTGACAACATAATTTCATGGTAGAGCTTCTTTCCAGAATTTTCCAAATGCTTTTTTGTCCCCTTAAACTCTGTTCCGAGACTGTATCTTGCTTGATCATCTTTTTAGGTGGTTTATGCCTGTAAACATCGCATTTACTTTCTTAATTGGAGGAATTCTTGGATGGATTGTTGTCAAAATACTACAGCCAAAGCCTCATCTGGAAGGCCTGATCATTGCTACATGCTCATCAGGTATTTCATTTATTTGGATTCGATAGTATTTTGAAGCTTTACTCAGAATCTCGGTTCTGAAAATCCAAGTTCTGATCCCGCATTTCACTTCCAGGGAATTTGGGTAATCTTCTCCTTATAATTGTGCCCGCAATCTGTCACGAGGCAGGAAGTCCATTTGGAGATCGTGAGGTTTGCAGCGATATCGGACTCTCATATGCATCTTTCTCGATGGCGGTAATGCAAATTTTTACCCGTTTCCCAGAATTCTATCAGAATTCTGTCTGAATTTCGATCTCACTTTTTGACACATTTTCGCTAAACCAGCTTGGAGGATTCTTCATATGGACTTACAGCTACCAACTTATAAGAACATCCTCTGTCAAATTTAAAGCACTCCAAACAGCTGAAGAAGTCTCCAAGGAAGCCAACGAAGATTTTGATGCCACTTCTGAAACTCGACTTCTCGAGGGGAGTGATCAAGATAATCAAGAACAAGGTTCCATTGTCGTGTTATCAGCCAAGTCTTATAACGATCCAGAAAGCCAAATTGTGAGTTCCATTTGCTTAAACTTCAAAACTTGGACAACTATATGACAAATTATTGATGCATGTTTGACATTTGGTTGAACCTTCATGACTGTATAAGCAGATTGTGCCACAAAAATCAACCAGCCAAATGCAAATGGGAAAGAAATCATTCTGGAAGAAATTACTCGAATTCGTTCACCACATTTTGGAGGAATTGATTGCGCCTTCTACAGTTGCCGCCGTGAGCTCTTTCAACATTTTTATCTAAATTATATGTTCAAAAGAATAAACCTGACTTACCTATTCATTAACAGATGATGGGATTTATCTTTGGAGCGGTTGCGTGGTTGAGAAATCTTATCATTGGTAACAGTGCTCCCTTGAGGGTGATCCAAGATTCTATTACAATACTTGGGTATGATTCATTCCATTCTGTTTCGTGTTGTTTTGCTACAATTACTTTGGAAAACTGAAAGAGGGGAAACATCTGTAACACTTTGCAGAGACGGAACAATTCCATGTATCACACTCATACTTGGAGGAAACCTCATTCAAGGTAATAACAATAATCAAAGATCCTTCTTCCTAATTGAGTATGAAACCAATGTGGTAAAAGACAGAATCTTACAGGTTAAATTGAACAGGTTTACGATCATCAACATTGAAACCACTAATCATAATTGCGGTGATTTGCGTTCGATACATAGCCCTTCCTGCAATTGGTATAGGGATTGTCAAAGGTGCTTCCAATCTTGGTTTTCTTCCATCAGATCCTTTATACCACTACGTGTTGATGGTTCAGTTTACTGTACCACCTGCCATGAATATTGGTAAATACTATTCTTTATTGTAAATCGTAAGATTTTAGTAGTAGGAAAAAAAAGTGTTGTATTTGAAAATTCAATGCGACGTTTTTTCAGGAACTATGACACAACTGTTCGATGTGGCTAAAGAGGAATGCTCTGTTCTCTACCTATGGACATATTTGGTTGCAGCCGTAGCACTCACCGCTTGGTCAACCGTTTACATGTGGATTTTGTCATAAAACCTGGAGATTTTGTTAGATCAGAAATTGAAGACAATCCTGAAAATCCAAACTCAGGCAGAATTTTGAGCAAGACACAGAGATTTATCTCCAGGATCAACAGTTAAAATCTAGGCCAAAACATATGTCCAAAACTCGAAAATATCATAAAAATAATAACAGTATTTAAATAAAATATAATTCATTATATAAAATCTAAATCATACTCGTTCATAAATAAATAGTAAAATTTATTTTACAATAACAAAATATAAAAATTATTTTTAGCTTCCGGCCATATATATAAACAGACATATCAGAATACACACTATGCATCATTTGCTCAAAAGAGTAGTAATATTAGTAATCTATTTTCGAATTAAGAAAAACAATAAGTTTTTATAAAATATCTTATAAAAAACTATATAAGTAAACATCCACTCACATTTAAAATATTTCGTATATTTAAAGATAGCTTTTTTTGGATATAAAGAAAACATATAGATTTTTGTTCACTGTACAATATTTTCTAAGCATGTAAATTACATAAACATTTGAAAATACTGAAATGATATAAAATCCTACTCACTGAATATGTATACATATCTGTTGAAAACATGAGAATCATTTACACCCCAATATCGAATAACAATTTTATAATGATTTCTTAAATCAAAGCAAATAAGCTTTTAAGAAAAAAAAATAGTTATAGCCCATTCATTGTGCTTTATGAATAGCATTGACTTCATCTGAGTCAATGAGAGCTAAGTGAGTATTCTCTCGAAGTATCTATAAACGATATTATCAACTATCATTAGAATGACTGAATTACTAACATTTAGTAATCAATGCACATGAATACTAAATCTGTCCAAAGATATCCTAAAAGAAAGTTTATATGACTAATGTTACATAGAATTTGATGAAACTTGATTCAGATTAGACGAACATGAGTTCTAACACAAAAACCCTATCTTAACCTTAACGACGAGGCTGCACAGAATAGCTATATCGCCGAATTTTTTAGGAACTCATCTGAATAGGTATAAAGTTAAATTTTGAATATGTCATACCCCTATATATCTAATTTTTATAGCCTCTTATGGCACCTCATTTAGAATTCTAGAACTCAACTTATGCTCACTTGAACATATATTATGTAAGTAATGTTTAATTTCGAAAAAAGGGTGATTAAAGATAAATTATAGTCTAAAATTTACAATAAAACTAATAAAAAAGTCTTAAAACATCAAAAGAACACTTCTAAACTTTTATTTATGCAAAAAAATATAAAATCTATAGTTACTATTTATCATCTCTTTCCTTGAGATCTTAGGGCTTCCACCGTATCCGCACTTTAATTAACTCAAATCTTATCACAAACAAGTTTATCAATATCTTAAATATGATTCTTTAGCATTTATAATCTTAAATAATTAAGAAATCAAAATACTTAAATTTGGATTTTGTGAAACCTAAGTAAATTAAAAAAAATAAATACAAGATCTTACCTTAATAAAATTATATATTACACTTCTGAAGTTGATTTGATGATTTAGAAGCTAATTATGGAGAAATCTAAAAAGAGATCTAGGTTTTGTTAATGATTAAAAGAGTAAAGAATATAAAAAATTTTGTAAAAGATATTTGTGTATATCTATAATTAGGTAAAAAATAATGAAAAACCTCTAAAATCTTCATCAAATTTATGATATATTTTTTTAATCGTAAATTTTGGCCTTCTTATTGGACGATTCAGGTCTATTAGTAAATATAAAAGTTGTATATTTCTATCTTATCTTTCTAATAATTTAAGAATCATTTTGTTTGAATTTTTTCAGAGAAAATTATAGTTTAAAAACTAAGTGATGTTCAGAACCCTCCGTCCTCTAAATTAACTTCGAAAATATCTTATTTTGAACAAAAAATAATTTTATTAAGAAAAATGATCACCATAAAAATTGTTGAATATTGTATTAACTTTCTAATACATTAATATCATCTAAGAGTTTTCTACCTTCTAATATAGTTAAAAAACTATAGAGTGCTCGAATGCACAAACTTAACTAATTTCATTTAAATCTTTTTAAAATACTTATTAATTATAAATATGGGTTAATTTGACTAATATTATTACTCAAACATATATTTTTCAAAATGATAAAAATATCTTTTAAAATAAAATGATCAAAATATCCTTAAACTAAAATGACGGGCATTACAAATTTGTAGGAGGGATGCTGTCCAATAGAATCGAGAGGTAACAAAAAAACAAGAATGCTTGCTGAGCCTTTAGATACGTCCCTCTTTTTTATTACAAGTACATATGCTGGAGGCAAAGGTTTATCCTAACCCAAAAGAAAAAACTCCATCCATGGCAGTAAATGCATACTTCATCAAGTAAAATTGTAAGTCTGTCTTCTGTTTATTTGAAATTAATCCGGGAAAAAATAATTGATTGTTAATAAATCAGCATTTTAGCAAAGGCCATTCAGTAAAATTATTGGATTGATTAGACTGAAATCAATCAAAACCTTCAGCAAAATTTGAGGAATCTTCTGACTAAAACTAAAAGTGGAAATATGCAGTTCACAGTTCAATGAGTTGCTAGGATTGATTGGATTAATCACCAATCTTATGAGGTTGGAGAAGGTTTCTTGCTTTTTGCACCAAATAGGTGATTGATTTTCAGGGTAATGTTGATATTCACTTTTCTAAGACGATGAAACATGATCAAGTAGTAGAAGTAGCAAAATGTCATGATCATTGTAACAATACTCCAAAAAGTGCGCATAAAATCGTGGGGAAACTACACTACCTGCTAACTAAACTTCTCAAAAGCATCAGAGGCATAATGAAATGTCTTACTGGATTTCTCTAGAACCATATAAAGCTCCTTCCCTCAGGTAACATGAGCAATAACCCAAGCATTATTTTTTGCTCTTACACACACTGCTCTAAATTTTCCAAATCTACCTCGTCTCTGAGCTTCTTAAGGCAAGTAATGATTTCTACAATGCAATAACACAATAAATAAACAAACTTTATATCATCTCCAAACAAATCTTTAGAAAATTGAAAACAGGGCTTCAGCATTACATTTTACATGGTATAACCAAATGCCTTGTAGTGACAACCATCATGAAGGAACAGACAAAAGATTGAATTTCACCAATATAACCTTCATCAGATCATAAGAGGACCTGATACCAGGACCAAGCAACATGAAATTAATAATCACAGGAAAACTTCCAGCGCACAGACAGAAAAAAAATTCACGGGACATGATACCAACCCTACTATCCTTCAATCTACAAAATGGGAACCTAGCATCATTGTTCATTTAAATTAGAATGACAGATAAAGAAATCTAGGTACATGCAGCTCACATCTTACCGTCTGAGCCAAGATTTCAAGACATGAAATGCTGATTTCCAATGTAGTCAGTTCAAGACACCTTATAATGCAAGCCCTGATGCTATAAACTAGACTACTGAAGACTTATCACAGGAATATTCACTCCATTCAACTTAAACAGTCAAATAATTGCATTAGC
>JAWDEX010000017.1:819622-841872 GCA_035221805.1 Trichilia hirta
GATAATTACTAACAAAGTTAAGTTTAAATCTAAAATAACAAACCTACTTATACTATAATATTTATCCTAAATATAGACATTCAAAAACTAATAACAACCTTTACTAATGATTTGAAACAAAAATTCATAAATAAGGTATTTATTATTCTATTTTTCTTTAATATGTTTAAATATGTAAATTCTCCAAAAAAATTATAAAGGCACAAACTATAAACCCTTTAGACAAAAAATTTATAAACTGTCTTTTTGTGTATAAATTGATACATCAGTTATAGGGGTTAACGTCAAAATTATTCTTATGATTTTACTAGAAGTAATATTCTTTGGACTTTAATTATTGCATCTTTAACCTAGTTCATTGACTAATGACTCCCAAACTAGTCGGTCTTAGGGCATTAGGCGTTAAGACACCCTTATGAGTCTTTTTAGATTATAAATACTTACTATTACTATTTTATTTTATTTTTACTATTTTTTTAAATACAAAAATTATTCTATATAATTAAGAATGCCACTGGGGCATAGCTCATCCCTAACCCTTACTAACAATACTTCTATTTAATTTTTTTTCTTTCTTTTTTTCTTTTAAACACAAGTCTTGCTCTATATAGCTAAGTATGCCACTGGGATATAGCTTATTCCTAGCCCTTACTAACAATACTTGTATTTAGATTTTCTCTTTTTCTTTTGAATACAAGACTTGTTCTATATAGCTAAGTATGCCACTGGGGTATAGTTCATCCCTAGTCTTTACCAATAAGGCTTATATTTAATTTTTTTTTCTTTTTCTTTTTTTTCTTTTTATCAATGCCCTTAGATATTGTTTCAAATGAAATTATCAAAATAAATTATATAAAATTTTCTACTTGTAACCTATAATTATGTGTCAAAGTGTGTGTGTGATAAGAATGGCTCTTAAAACTCGTGTATAATAAGTTTATGAAGAAATAAATAATAATATAAGAATTTATAAAATTTAAATAACTCAAATAAAAATAAATAACAAGACCTTATTATAAATTTAAAATATATATAATTATTAGGATGCATTTCAAGGATCAAAAGGAGAATAAATGATCTCTTACTTAATCATCTATACAGAAGTCGGATGCTTACTTCTCTTTTTCTTTTACAATACAAATAACATACTTTAACACACATAAACACTTATAATACTTATAATTCTAACATCATTTAATATCAACTATCCCTACTTCATCTAACATAAAACATTGTTTTGACGTCTTAATATAAAATATAGAAAATATTACCTAATATATAATTTTTACATGAAAATTTGCAATAAATAATATTAAATATGAATAAAATTTACAGAGGACAAAATTGAATTATGACAACTACTTGTTGACTATTTTTCAAGCTCACATAACATAGATTTATATATATATTGTTTCAACAAAAATTATTTTTTTTACGTGGGACTTGATTTTTTTATTCAAACTTATATATCTAGCAGGTTAAGATAAAAAGATAGAAATGTCTTAAAACTAGAGGTACGAATGAAATCTATCTTAGTGTATACCATCCTGCAGAAGAAAAACAATTTTTCATTAGAAACTTCGGAAAAAAGGTTGAATAGAAATATTTTCTTAGTGGAAGACAATAGAGAATGTCCATGATGGTATGCTGCAAAAGGACATGAAATTTTCAGTTATCTATTCTTCCATTTACAGAAACAGAACACAGAGACATTAAACGATATAAGATCGACCTGATTCCAACAACCACCTTGAAATCATCCTCCATAGATCTTTGATATACTTATGGAAATCGAATTTGCCGTTTGAAGCAAAATGAGCCCGCGGCAATATTACACAGGAGGGAAAAATAAAATTCCATCAAGTATGAAACTGAAAACTTAGGTCTGACAGAAAAGAACTTACATTTATGAATCCATGCCTCATGGTTAAATAGTCCACCTTTATTACAGAAGCAAAGAACTGTCAGAAAAAAGCAAGCTGTAGAATTTAAATTTATATTCTCTTGTAAGAAATGTGAGACACACTAAAATGTTAATTGTTGATTATTGAGACAGAAATTAATCGAACTTAATGTATCTTACAATCCATCTAAAGCGAGGTGATGCGACGAGTCCAGTATGGCGACCGAAAAAGGAAGTTTGTAGAGTTAATATGAACCTTGTGGGATCTGTAATAACAACATCACCATTCATCAATATACTTCAACCATCTTTGCAACCCAAACAAGAAAAAAGTGCAATTGAACCTACCACTAGTAAACTGATATTCGAAAAATGCAATCTCCAATTCCCAAGCTTTCCATTTCCTCATCTATGCACATGTAACAGACCTTAAGAATTAACATAGCTTTCAAATTTATTTCGACAAATTTTCCTGGTTTAAAATTTGAGAACGAGTATAATAATTGATGTGCATCCTTTAGCTTTTGCAAGACCAATGTTGACAACACTGTATACAATGTGGAAGACTGCAAGCACAAATATGAAGACGTGTTATTGGTGAATTCCTGACCGGGAAACCAATGGAACTTTACCCTGCCATCCATAATTTGTTCATAATAATTACCCAAACTAAATAAGATTTTCAAGGTCCAATTGTATTATACACATTACATTGTTTTTACGTGTTTGAAACAATAATCATCTCCGTCTCCTGAAGCAAGAACTCGACGCCATATAGCATGTCCGGCATACCACCACAACTTTCTCCTATTATCTGTATCTTTCTTCTTGTTATCTTCTCCCTTGAATTCCTTCTTACTTGGAAGCATGATGTCTCCGGCTTTCTCTGGGATGCATATTTTGGATATTGGTTTTGTGCCTACTGTAATTAGTAGAGATATGAATCCTAGTATTATCAACTCTTCATTAAAAAAGTCAGATTAATTCAACTAAATAAATTGATCGTCATCCATGGAAAGCATTAGGATCCTGTGCTGATCTGAATTACAAACCTGCTTTAATTTTATCTAAAGCCTCCGTCATGGCCTTCTGGTGCCGCTTATAAAACCACTGCGTGCCATTTGAAGAAAAAGAATTTGTGTAAACATCATCAACCCATATAAAAACTGCGAGTTTACCAAATGTATCTGAATATGGCTATGGCAGTATGGCTTCCAGTATAATAGCCTTTCCAAGAGACTGGATTCCATGTTCAATGAGAATAGAAATTATAACAAACACTGCACAAACAAGAGCAACTGCCCAAGTTGGCGTTTCCTTCAACGATCGATCTCCTACAGAAGCTGCCATGACTAAATGTTACCACACACAACTCTCGCCAAGACTAATGTATTGTACAATTCTGCAAGACCGCAGCATAGAAGCTTTGACATTTCCAAGATCTGAAACTCATTGGAACACGGACCTTCTTTACCTGGGAAGTTGGAATGACCATATATAAATAATAACTACGCCAGCGTAACTACAATCCAAAAGGAAACAGCAATGTTGAAACACTAAAGTCACTGAAGCTTCTCACCATTGGATTAATACATGAAACCGATATATTAAGGTTTGATGAATTCAATAATCTTTGAAATGGTCATTCAAATCCTGCTGATCAATCAGCTTCTTTTGTTCCATAGAATGCATCAAATGGCAGCCTGTTTACAGGTAATAAAAGAGTCAAACGAAAGCTGAAAGCTTCTTAGTTACAAAAGTTACTATTTCGCTGACCACACGACAAAGGACTAATTATTACTCGAGTCCCAAAACCAGTCTATACCCGATTACCCCAACTGGGCCAAAAAAATTGGCTATGATTTTCTATCCAATAGAATTCTGAACTTAAACTTGGTCTTTGATCTACATTTTGTTGGGTTTCTCAGCCTATTTTGGTCTATTATCGTAAAGAAACTCAACAAAGTTGGGCTATGACCTTCATGTCATTGGATTCAACTGACGCAGTTTTTTTATTCCTTGCCTCCTTTGACAAGGAGGCTACCACCTTCCACTCCGCTATTGGATTTTGCTTCTTGATGGCCATTTCTTTTTGTCAATTTTCTATCACAAGGCTAAAATAAATGAAAAGTGTATTAGTATATTAATAATTCTTTTTATTTATATTATTATTTATTTCTTTGTGAGTCAAAAATTCTAATAAATAACCTATTCTAACAAAAAAATAATAATAAATTTATTTAAAATATTGTAATATTTTATTTTTTATTAAAATAAATTATCTATTAGAATTATTATCTCACAAGACAAAATAACAATATGAATAGGAGCAAGTAATAATTTTAATTAGTCAACTAACAGTTCTAAATAAAAACATTTACGTATTAATAAAATAAATATATATTATTTTTCATAAAATATTTTACAAATTATTATTATCACAAATTGCAATCCATGAAACTGTTCCCATGTCCATTGAGTTAAACTGCTTCCGTATGAGTTGACAACTGCCAAGGACAAGGAGCATGGTAGGAGTCGAAGGTCTAGATACAGTCTAACAGATTTCAGCCGCAAAAAGGTCAAAGGGCTCGATTGGAAATTGGGAATTCAACAATGCCAACTGGATGGGAATGGAAAAACAATTTGGTGATTACAATTTACACGGAAGACACTTGGTTATCGAGATACAACACAACAAATAATAAAATTAAAAAAATAAATAAATAAACATCAAATTTTAATTTTAAGAAATTATAGATATTGCTAAATTATAATTATATATTATTCGTAATTCTTAGAGTGCCATTAGCAACATTTTAAAATAATTATTTTTAAATTTGTAAAAAATATTTTTAAAATGATATTTCACTTAAAGTACAATAATGCTGTGGTATCCAAAATTATGGAAATTATTAATTTAGGTCCACTCTTAATAATTGATGCTTGAAAATAATACAACCGAATAATACTGTTTCTTTTCTTTTCTTTTTTTCCTTTAAATTTTGGCCCCAAACGTACGTTTTCAAAACTCACGAAAAATGTGGAACTTATCAATATCATTTTTACTTACAACACGACAATACAATTAATATTATCACTTAGGCAGAGGTATAATGCATTCAGTGGTTGGTGATATAATGATTTTATTTTGTTCTTTTATCAATTAGCAAATTTTCTAATATAATTTTTATTATTATTTTATGATTTTTAACCTTTTATTAAAGGTGTTTGGAATCTAAATCTATATTGTGCGAATTTAATGGATCATTAATCTGCAATAATCCTCATCAATTGTCAAAAAATAATATAAAAAATATACATATATGATTGACCATAATAAAATCAAACCCCATTTAAATATATATATATATATCGGGTTTGATTTTATTATGGTCAATCATATATGTAATATATATAGCAATTAATTAAGTCCATGACCCCTCTCTTTTTAAATTTTAATCATATAAATTTATTATTTATTTTGAAAGTAAATAATTAAAAAAATAAGCATTCTAAATTAAAATTTATTATTTTTATTTTATAATACAAAAAATAGACTACAGTCTACACGCACAAATCTTATATGCAGGAACGGAGTTAATTTTTACAATGTATGAAGTAAGGGCTAATATACAAACAATATAATTGTGCGGAGGCTAAAACTAAAATAATTCATTTTTAATGGAATAAAATAACAAAGAGATACTAAAATTATTAAAATTTTTGAAGACGACAGGATAGGACCATTGTAGTGGCTCCATCCCATTACTAGCTTCCAACCATTTATGTTTTTGTTACACAGTCTTCTTTCACTTCATTTGATGGTGCCTGATAATCTGTCACATGAACGTAAAATGTATAAATTTAGGATTATTTGATTTATTTTGTCGATGATCAAGATTTTTTTTTTTAATTTATAATATGTTTACTTTTGTCCAAATTTAAATAAAATTTTGTGAAAGTCATACTATTGTACAAAGATTTAATTTTTTTTTTTTTTTATACATTTGTAATTATTAGTTTTACCCATTTCTTTTTATTATTATATAATTTTAGATGAATATATTTTATTTTGAATTAATATATATTTGTTTATAATCTAAGTAAATTTATGTTATTTTTATTATCTTATTTAATTAATTTAATAACTAATAAAATTGATATTAGAACCAATTTTTAGTTTGTATAAGGATGGATCAGATGCAAATTAAAGTTTTTTTTTTTTTTTTTTCAGTTAGATTGTATCCGATTGCATTAAAAGAAATATTAATCCGTAAAATTACTCCATTAAACAACCTATTTTTCATTATATTTTTATAAATTAAAAATAATAATAAGAGAATTGAGAGAATTTGTTAGAACTGTAGTAGTATTTTCCTATTTTCTATTTTATTGTTATTTTATATTATTTCTTAGTTTTATTATTTATAGTGTCATAATATAAATAACTTATCAAATAGTACATTCATTAAATAAACACTTATTACTTTATATAAATCGCATCACAATCTGTCACGATAGAAATGTGAGACATTTACAACATTTAAAAAATTATTATTATTATTGTTATTATTTGAAAGTTAGAAATTTTTGTTTAATTTTTTTAAAATTTAATGAATAAAAATAGAAATAATTTCTTAAATTCTGTCCCTGTATTAATTTTCTATTATTTTAGGACTAATAATAATATTCAATGCCAGTTTTGTAGAGGGACAGGACAAGTCTTCTAACCTATGTTTTTTTTGGTTCTGTCTCCTTTCGTAATTTTCGTTTATATATATATATATATAGTGAAGGTTTATCTGGTGAAGGTTGTTTCGAAGACATTGATGAAATAATGGTGGTGGTGGTGATCCGAAAGGTAAAACAAGGATTGATATTGATAACTCAATCAATCGGAAAAGAAAATAAAATTTTCGTTTACTTTATTTTATTAAAAATATTATCTTATCTAGAAATTTAAACAAATCCAATAAATAAGACTGAGTCTCTAACTTCATATATATTATATAGTTTTGTTCAACTTAACAAATAATCTACGGAACTACAAAATTGTCATTATATATATAAATATAGTTTAAGGTTCTTTATTAACGTAACAATCATAACTTAGAGCTGGAAAGCCGCCGGTTGGTAAATCCAATTCATTCCTAGAAAAATATTGAAAAAAAAAAACAAAGTTTGTTATTTTTATAAAATAATTTTGACATCGAAACTTATTACTTTTAAGTTAATAAAATAATTGACTTTGCAAAGAGATTAAAATAAAATAAATTGAACCAAGTTAAAAATACACAACTTGGAATGAAATTAATATAATAATTAGGAGTCAATTGTTCTTTCTTGGTCCAATATATCAATCTAGCTCCATATAAAAAACTTTGATTTGTAACCTATTGGCGCTTGTCTCAATAATTATGATTTGAAACGTTAAATATTGAAAATCATACATCCAATCATTGATTGTGGTTTAGTTTGTAATAAAGATAGATAATGGTCCTTAAAAGAGGGAGAACATTCCACGTGCTAACCAACTTTTATAATTGTGTTTTTAATTTTTATTTTGTTGTTACTTACATGTCATGTGCAAAAAATTCCCATGCTGGCTATCGAAAGTAATTCAATTGGCAGTAAAGTTGGTAACAATGGCATCTATTGGGTATAGTTGAGTGGTTTCATTTTGAAAGGGTATTTGTGCTAATTTTAGATTCGAATTTTTTAAAATGTATTCATATGTAAGAGTTTAGTGTAGCCAAAATTTTATCCTGTACTTGGTATCATTACAGTGCGATTTCTATACATGATCTTAATTGATTCAGGACAGATACTGTGTAATTTACGAACATGTATCCCAAAAGAATGAATGCCCGACTCATGTATGACCGACCGCTGCAGTGATCACTGAATATAAGAATTTTCTAGTCATTAAAAAAAAAAATGTTTGTACCAATCGAAATACTACACATAGTACTCTTTGTATGCCTAATTGTAGTTTTCATTTCACTTCCCTTGGCTGGTAAATTAAGTATTGGCCAAGTCTTGACATGAAGCTTTACTTTACTCAAAATTTGAATTGAAAATTCCTATTCATCTCCATTAATTAAATCCTGTGCTACACCATTTCTCATTTTCATTCGATTTTCACAAAGTTTAATAGGATTCGGATCGTGCTTTATTTGGTTTCATCTTAATATATATTACTAGCCAATTAAATCTGAACAAAATTTGCTGAGAATACTAGTCCAATAAAAAATCCTATTTTAATCCTCGATGCAAAACCGTAATAGAGTTGTCAATTCCAAATTGGTCTCTTATACTGGAAATTGGTAATTTGATTTTTCCCTCCTTCTCTAAGGAATATATATATATAGAAGGGGAGAGTTTCCATCCATCTGCCCATCATCCCTTCTCAAGATTTGAAGCTGTGAAAAAACGATAATATTATTAGTTTTCGTCCAAATTCCAACGCTCGATTATTTTCTGCCTCGAAAATCCATCTTTCTTTCTCAATACTAGGAGAAATCCTTTGGAAAGATTCAGGTTTGTCTCTTTTTCTCTTGCTTTTGCTTAACGAACGAAAAAATCTTGAGTTATTTATCTGGATATTCATGAAAATTATTCATGGTGTTCTTCGGTTTCCGTATGTTTATCTTCTGTATTCATCATTACCAAGAACACGACCGCTCTGGACCTTTGTTGGTTTTTTGTATGGTAGTACTCCTCGTAATACGTTACATGACATAGGTATTTATTTAAACAGGATCCTGCTGAGGAAAAACTATTTAGATATTCTATTAATTTTTCTAATAACCACATACAAAGAATTTAATATAAGTTGTTTTGGCTTCTTTATCAAAGCAGCCTTTTTCTATATTACGTACCTTATTACAACTCTCGACTTTATATCCTTCACGATTCTTCTTCTTCTTCTTTCTCCAGAAGAATTGGAGGGAATTAAATTAAGCTTAAATTAAACTTAAACGTATTGGGTAGATAATTAACAGCTCTGGTTCTACGAAAGGAAAATACACCCAATAGAGAAAGAAAATGATTTGAGGGAAGGAAAGATTTTTTCGATTAATCGCCTTATGGGTAGTACAACTGTTCATACAGGATCAAGGAATGATGACATGAGTTGTAAAATTGCTTTAATTCATCATTTCATTTCTGCAGTTTTCCCATGATTCCGTTCTCTCTTCTGTCTCCCGTGGGCCAATTCTTTGCAAATTGCCACGTACAATAATTTTCTGGTGGGTCTGAAAAATCTTCAATTTTGCATGTTCATCAATATTAAAGCTGCTGCATTGTTACTATCACAACTAAATTTGATCCAAAAGAATGACCTGGTGGAGAATCAATTCTGAATAATGACATGCTGCTAGAATGTACTTTAATCAAACAAAAATGTATAGATCCAAATGATATCAGAATCATCTAGACAAATTTGATGAACAGTTAACAAAACCTAATTAAAAATAATAATTAGTGAGGTAAAAGAACTTGAAATTTGAATCATGGAATTATAGAAACATTAACACAAATGGGTTATAGTACAAATTAGGCAGCATTCTGTGACGCTGACATATATAGACAAGGAAATGGTATCTTCAAGGTTCTTTCCTCTTCCCATTTTCGATTTTGTATTCACATGCATGTATGTAATTTACTGTCAAACTTTAGGTTTAGCCTTACTCAATTTTAATCATTTTTCTCATTTTGATTTTGTATTTTTTATTCATTTTGTGTCTCTCTTCCAGGATTTTCCTGCTCTTATTTTAGAATTCAGCACCAGATAAACTTTCAATCTCTAGCTGGCTTGAGTCTTGGAAGGGAACATATTGGTACTTGGGTATTCTTCTTCATCAACAAAAACAAAAAAACGAAAGAATTCAATTCAATTAGGCGTGAACCAAAGAACAAACAAACAAACTTAAAAAGATGGGTTTCTGGACATTGTTTGAAGTGGCTTCTATGCCAATTATACAAGTCCTACTTATCAGTGTTTTGGGAGCATTCATGGCTACTGAATATTGGAATCTTTTAACGGCTGACGCTAGAAGATCTCTGAACAAGGTAACTGTTCTAGCTATAATTTCCTTTCCAAAGGATTGTCTTGATTTCGCACACCATTCAAGCTATAAAATTTTTCTGATGCAGATCGTGTTCGTTGTGTTTACACCCTCCTTGATGTTTGCTAGTCTAGCCAAGACTGTGACGCTTCAAGACATAATTTCATGGTAGAGCTTCTTTCCAGAATTTTATATTGCTTTTCTTTATTTTTTTTTCCTTAAAACTCTGTTCGGAAACTGTATCGTGCTTGATCATCTTTTCAGGTGGTTTATGCCCGTAAACATCGCATTTACTTTCTTAATTGGAGGAATCCTTGGATGGATTGTTGTCAAAATACTACGGCCAATGCCTCATCTGGAAGGCTTGATAATTGCTACATGCTCATCAGGTGTACATTTTATTTTTGGCTTTAATAGTATTTGGAAGCTTTACTCTGAATCCCACTCCTGAAAATTCAAGTCCTGATGCTGCATTTCAATTCCAGGGAATTTGGGTAATCTTCTCCTCATAATTGTCCCTGCAATCTGTCACGAGGAAGGAAGTCCATTTGGAGATCGTGATGTTTGCAGCACAGTCGGACTCTCATATGCATCTTTCTCCATGGCGGTAGTGCAAATTTCTACCTGTTTCTCAGAATTGTATGAGAATTCTGTCTGAGTTTCAATATCTGATTTTGACACCTTCTGGCTAAACAGCTTGGAGGATTCTTCATATGGACTTACAGCTACCAACTTATAAGAACATCTTCTGTCAAATTTAAAGCCCTTCAAGAAGCTGAAGATATCTCTAAGGAAGCCAACAAAGATTTTGATGCCACTTCTGGAACTGAACTTCTCAAGGGAAATAATCAAGATAATCAAGAACAAGCTTCCATTAGTGTGTTATCAGCCAAGGCTTATAACGATCCAGAAAGCCAAATTGTGAGTTTCATTTGCTTAAACTTCAAAATTTGGATAACTATATGACAATTACAGCACGTTGACATTTGGTTGAACATTCATTACTGTATAAGCAGATTGTGCCACAAATATCAACCAACCAAGTGCAAAAGGGAAAGAAATCATTCTGGAAGAAATTACTCGAGTTTATTCATCAGATTTGGGAGGAATTGATGGCACCTCCAACGCTTGGCGCCGTGAGTTCTTTCAATATTTTAACAAAATTATGTACCTAAAATAATAAACCTGACTTACCTATTCGTAAACAGATTATAGGATTTGTATTTGGAGCTGTTGTGTGGCTGAGAAATCTTATCATTGGTGACAGTCCTCCCTTGAGGGTGATCCAAGATTCTATTAAGACACTCGGGTATGATTCATTCCATTCTGTTTCCTGTTGTTTTACTGCAATTATTTTAGAAAACTGAAAGTGGGAAACATTTGCCAACACTTTGCAGAGATGGAACAATTCCATGTATCACACTGATACTTGGAGGAAACCTCATTCAAGGTAATAATAATGATAATTAAAGAACTTCTTTTGTAATTCAACGCGAAACACAACATTTAAGGAAACAGAATCTTACAAGTTAATGTTGAACAGGTTTACGCTCATCAACGTTGAAACCATGTATCATAATTGCGGTGGTTTGCGTTCGATACATAGCCCTTCCTGCAATTGGTATAGGGATTGTCAAAGTTGCTTCCAACCTTGGTTTCCTTCCATCAGATCCTTTATACCACTATGTGTTGATGGTTCAGTTTACTCTACCACCTGCCATGAATATTGGTAAATAATTTTCTTTATTGTAAATTGTAAAATGTTAGTAGTAGAAAAAAACGTTGTATTTAAAATGCAATGCAATGTTTTTTCAGGAACTATGACACAACTGTTCAATGTGGCTCAAGAGGAATGCTCTGTTCTCTTCCTGTGGACATATTTGGTTGCAGCTGTAGGACTGACTGCTTGGTCAATCGTTTACATGTGGATTTTATCATAAAACCTTGAGATTTTGTCATATCAGAAATTGGAGACAATCCTGAAAATCCAAGCGGATGAAGAATTTAGAGCAAGACCCTGAGATTTATCTCCAGGATCAACAATTACACAAAGAATAGTTCAAAGTATAAATCCCTGAAATAGGATTTCCCTTTCTTTCTCTTCTTCTTCTTCTTCTTCTTAATGTTGTCTGTACCCAAAAAGAAAAAAGAAAAAAAGGTTGTGATAATTGATTCTTTCTATTATTTTGATTTTGATATTTATTAATATACAGGTTGCTCAATTTTGTGTACACTTTCTTATGAGTACTTGCAATAACACCTTAATGATGACATTTAATCCAAACTTAATTAGCCATTGTAAAATGAAACAAAAAAATAACAAAATAACCATGTATTTTGGTTACGATAGGTCATAATACTAATAAGAAACCAAAATTGCGCAGACGCTGTTTGAAGCACGATCAGACTCTCCTTTAAATCTTTTCCCACGGTGGTAATGCAATTTACCTGTTTTTCAGAATAGCATTGGAATTCAGTCTGAATCTGGAATCTTATTTTGATGCCTTTTGTCTAAAGCAGTTTGCTGGATTCTTCCTATGAACTACAGTTTCTAACTTGCAAGAGTATCATCCGTCAAATTTAATGCATTGAAGAAATCTCCAAGGAGGCGATTTGTGATTTTGATGCCGCTTCTGAGACTCCAGGGATATAAATGATCAAGATAATCGAGAACAAGCTTTCATTGTTATGTCATCAACCAACTTTTAGGAGCTCCGGAAAGCCAAATTGTGAGTTCCATTCGCTAGACGTTAAGCCGCCTAAATACAATGATTTGGACCGTTATCTTTAAGCTCAAACTTTTAGATTAAGTAGCAATTTAAGATGGCATGAGAATAGGTTAAGACCTCACATTCATGTGCTTCTGAAATTAGACTTGCGCAGAAGAAAAATTTTAGGTCACTTAAATACAATTATCTGAGCTCTTATATTATCTTCAAGCCTAACTTTTAGGTTAAGTGACAATTCAATACTTGATATATCAAAATTTGGGCAACAATTTTTGATATATCAAGATTGTTACAGTTTTTGATATAATATTCATTACCGTAAGATCAGATTGTGGCACCAGTCTCGCAAAAGGAAAGCAATTGGTTCTGGAAGAAATTACATGAATTACTTCACTGGATTCTGGGGAAACTACTTTTTCTCCTACCCTTGCCACCGTCATTTCTTTCAACTATAAATTATATTAATACTAATAATTTAACAGAAACCTCTCTGTTAAAATATTGTGGGATTCAGGATTGTGTTTGCGGGTCGATTGAACCGACATTTTCCTCTTTGTGATAGCTGAGAAGCTTTCTATATACTTTTGGCCAAGGGGGTTGGAGGATTCTTCCGTCCATAACAATTCCGTTTCCTGTTATTTTGAAAACCTGAAAGTTGCCAATATTTCCTGAGTGAAACAATTCCCCGCTTCACACTCATTCTTGGAGGTGAAAAGATAAGTCACCTTTCTAGTTCTACATGAAATCGTAATGTGGAAGAAAAACAGAATCTTATGGACTGTTAATAACTTGTCAACATTGAAACCATTGATCATGATTGTGGTGGTTTGTGCTTGATTCATAGCAGTTCCTGCTATATCCTTGGTAAATTATTCCAATATGTGTTGATGGTTCAGTTTGCTCTGCCACCTGACTGGAATATTGGCAAATATTTCTCTCTCTTTCCTGTCATAATTTCTCTGATAATTTTCTGGTTTCGACTGTATCTAAAATGGGGGAATCACATGAAAACCTCCTCCATTCATGTATGATTTGGAATGGATCCATTTGAGTTCAATAATGTGGTAGAGTTTGGCGCCTAGGCGTCCACACTAGGTTTGGCCATCTTCTTCTTCAATGCAGCTTGTGTAGTAGTCACTCAACATAAAATAACTTGTACAGATCTCCGATTTGCAAATCATAAAATTTTTCAGAAACTAAGCGGCTAAAGCTTTCCATCAATATATAGCTCGCCATCTGATTAATTCGGAGTAGGTACAATTTATTCATTCTGTTTTACTTATCTGCAATTTCAACCAGGGTGCTACAACGCTCAAAGTTTTTAACTTTCGGCACTTTCCAATTTGAATTTTCTTTCATACTTGTTTAATCTTCGACTTTAAATTTAATCTTTGATGCGTCAAAAAATAATTGAATTCCGCTTTCGAGTGCTGACTTTTTCTAGACTGCTCAATAAACAAAAACTGATCAAAAATCGTGACTTTTGCAAAGAACCTTAACAAAATATCAAGTTCAAGGTATTCCACTGTACGTACACAAACTCCTCATCGTGTTACTTATGGTGCTATCATCAATGGCCTTTGTAAGTAGACAAGCAAAAGAACTATTTTTGAAAATGAAGAGTTCGGAAACTAATCCATATATGATTACTTGTGTCTCTCTATTGATGGTCTTTGTAAAACAGTTTTGTAATTGAGGCGAAAGAATTGTTTTTCGAAATGAGGAGCAGGAAAATTAATCCAGATGTGGTGTTTTACAGCACTCTGGTTTTGTTATATTGGTGAGTGGGATGAAGCGAAAGGTTTATTTAATGAGATGTTAGATCAAGATGTACAGCACAATGTGGTGACTTTTAGTGTGATGATCAATTAACTTTGCAAGAGTGGGAAGATAGACAATGCAAACATATTGTCAGAAATGATGAAACAAAGAAGTGTCAATCCTACTACAATTACGTATAACTTGTTGTTGGATGGTTTTTGCCTGGTAGGTAGAATATGTGATTCTAGGAAGCTTTTTGTTTCAATGACTAGCTAGGTTGTATGTCTAATATTTATAGCTACAACATTTTGATCAACGGGTATTGCAAAATGAGGAAGGTAGAGAAGCTACAAAATTAATTGGGAAATGTCATCACAAGGAATTAAGCCAACAATTATTATATATATCACACCTTGTCAAGTCTTCTTCGAGCATGCAAGATGGACGATGCACAAAAATTGTTTGAAGAGATGAGAATAACGTTGAACTTGACATATACTACTTTGATTGATGGTCTATGTAAGAGTGGTTATATCTTCCTGATGCATTAGAATAGTTATAATTTAGAGAAGGGCAAGTTTAAGCCAAACATTGAAATTGTTAGTTGCTTATTGATGGATTGTGTACAGCAGGAGGATCGAAACTAACCGCCTAAATATAGCTTGGTGCCAAGTGTGCATGATCAATGGGTTTTGGAAAAAAGGGCAGCTAGAAAAGGCAAACAATATGTTTCTAGATGTGGATAAAACTGGTGTTTCTACTGATGTAACTACGTGTAATACGCTTATGCATAATTTCTTGGAAAATAGTGAGAAAGAATAAGTGGTCGAACTGCTTCGCAAAATGGCAGAGAGAAATTGATGTCAGATGCAGCCACATTTTCCATACTTGTCAATCTACTTACAAAGGATGAAAAATATCGTGAATGCCTGAACTTGCTTCCTTCGTTTCTGTGTCCATGATTCTGTGAGATTTCGAAGTGATGAGTGTCAATAACCATGGCACCCATTTCAACAATCTGGGCAATACGCTAAACTTTCAAGGTCAGCTTAAAACTGCATTTCATTGCCAGGAAACTTGGGTAATCTTCTTCGTATATACCTGCAATCTGTCATTAGGAAGTCCGTTTGCAAATCCCGATTTTGCAGCAAAAACAGATTGTGGTAATGCAATTTTACTTTATTTTTCAGAATTTTGTATTAGGATTCTATCAAATGGAAATCTTATTTTGATGCCTTTTGTCTTAACCAGCTTGGTGGACTCTTTATACAGGCTTACAAAACTCAACTTCTCAAACACCTATACAAACAGTATTTCAATACGTGAATTCATATTTTTGGGATTTTTTTTACAAACTATCGTGTTTGGTTATAAGGTAAGATCATTGGTAGCTAATAGTGTTATATATTTTAAATTACCAAATATGTAAAATATTTTAGCAAAAGGATATTTTTGTCAAAAAAAATAAAAATAAATAGTAATAGTAAAGGAAAAAAATGCGTGACGGAAAATATAAATAAAAAAAAAAATGGATGGAACTAACGGAGAAAAAAAGATGATATTAGATACAATTTTTTAAATAAATTTTTCTATTTATGATACTTATTTAAAGACATCTGCATAAATTTTATATTTTTATCTTACCAATTTTATCATAAAACATTAATTTATATAATTAATAATTAATATATTTATCTCGCAATGCTATTATTTCATCTATAATAACTTATAATAAATTTTATTCCTGACGTTAGAACATTACCCTTTTAGGCGCATTTGGTGGTTATGCTACTCTGCATTTAATTACACCATATATTTATGCTTTTTCTGATTATTATTTTCAACTTGTAACATCTTATAAAACTATGATCAAAATCTAAAAATTGCAACAGAAAATTTTAAAATTGCAACGAAAGAATCAAATATTACAACAGAAAAATAAAAAAAAGTTGTACCTAAGCACCGCTACCTTGGCCCCTTGGTAGAAAGATAAAGAAACTGTTGTTTTAAACAATTACTATCAAAAGGGAAACAATTTAAATAAAATAAAATAAAATTATGAAGCAGCATACAAAACCACCAAATTTCTAAATGCGTGTAAGCTAGAGATTGGGACGGTTGGGCTGAGGTTCCAATGTGAATGTTCCAAGTCTGTAGAACACTGTAAGACAGACTACCATCCATCTTCTCAATCTTCTGCTGCTGCTCATCAACATACCAATCACCGCTTCCCTTCTGCCCTCTTCCGTCAGGATTTTTTTGGTTTCACACAAATTTTACATTTATGTCTTAAAACATTTAGCATGAATAAAGCTGATAAGATCCCAATGGTTTCTTTGTCTTATTTTTGTACTAAGGTTTGGCATTGAAGGACCCGTTTATTTGACCCCAAGTAGAATACTGAACATTTGAATAGTGAAGAATAGTGAAGGTTATCAGCAATACTAGTGAGTGGGGGTCTATCCGGGAATATTGATGGGAGCTTGTATATCCCTAAAGATGCGGCAAGCAACTGGTGTATAACATCTGCCAGAGTTGATAGTTCCAAAATCAAATTACAATATCTCATTCAACAAGTAGAAACCACACGAATAACGCTCTTACTGACCGGCATATCTTCTTATGGGAGAGGTGAAATGAGTATACAGAGGAGCTGCAAGCCCACAATGAAGGAATTCTGGAGGGGTAAGATCCCCGCTACAGAAATAAACAGCTTGATTTGTAATCCAAGACAGAAGCATACAATTCAGAGATGTCTTACAACAATGTATATTTAAATTCACTCAAGTATGTAAGTGAAATTACCTGGATCATGCATCTAGTTGCCAATATCTGAATCAGCTTATTAAAGTATGGATCATCACCCCACAAGCATTTTTCTCTTTTCAATAAAAGAAGGGAAGGGAAAAACATATAGAGGCACAGAGAATGAACATGTAACCCAAGTAACAAGACAGCACTGTAAATTGTCACATAATGACTAAGAAACCTAACAGCCTTGGGCCAACAATGTATAGGTTACCAAATAGTAGTATACAATCCCAGTGCTCTAATGCTTCAAATGAAAAGGAATAAAGAAGAAAGAACTCAAAAGCCAAATAAACTGATGTGCCAAAAATTATAGGCCCAAGAAGTTTAATGTGCATATGTTGCACGGCATCTCTTTGACGAATTAAAGTACAGAGCCCAGGTAGGAAGCATCTGATGTGAAAGAAAACATACATGTATGACACAATAGCCTTACCGCTGCACGGTCAAGTGAATCAGCCAGTGTTTTCGATGATAAGACATCCAAGTTAGGATCAATAGCAGCAGCAGTATGCAGCAAAGGTTCAAGCATCTCTTTTGTTGGAGAAGGACAAGAAGACATTTCCACAGGAGTTATTATTTTAGAGAGTTCAAAAATAGCAGTGCCACTATCCTATCACAACGACGCAATTTAGTAAAAAAATCTCTGCATGTAGCACATAGATCTACAGTCATTTGCAGAGATGGATACATCCCATAATACTCATTTGTGAAAAACTCCTTAGTTATGCAAGGCATCATCAAATGTCATTGCTTTTCCCAGTTGCCCGCAAGCTAACAATATGCCTCCTCCTTGTACAAATGATGACTCAAAACATATCTAAATCCTGCAAATAGGTTTCAGTGAAGAATTGGTCAAGAATGACAATAATGAACAGGCCATTTGCTACTACCCTTGTCCAAATGTCTTATAATCAGGTCACTATCATGCATATGCTCATTATGAAATAAGTAAAGGTTTGAAAACAATCATACAGTAGTTGCAGCTATGGGCTATCCACTCATTAATATACCAGAAACCATAATCTATTCACATAGATGCCCACCAACAGGGAACCACCAAAGGCAAAGCAGGGCTAATTATTATTCCTCAGTCAATCATAATGGCATTTTTTAGCTCACTTCTGAATAATTAAGTAAGCCTTTCAAAATAAAAATAAAATAAAATAAAATAAAAAATTGATGTACAAAAACTGACCAAACAACCATCAGTTTACCTTAAAAGAGAACAAAGAGGGAAATGTCTAAGGATTTTGCAGCAACAGAAACATTAACTGCAAGCATAAACTCCTCAACCATTTGGTTTGCTTCTTGAATCTGGGTACATTCCTGCAAAAACACTTCACGAGAAGAAACAAACATATCATATATGCACTATCGAATGCATAGGCATGCAGCCTAGCAGAGGAAGTAGAAACAACAGTTTATCATGCCCATGTAACAGCTGTGGGTCCAAACTTCATGAAATACACGGATGCATAGTTAGTATGGACTTTGATAATACATAAGTAGCCATTCAGACAACATACCTATATCAAGAGGGTCTTGAGTCTCTGTATCAATTTGAAATTTGACGTCAGCAGAAGCAAGTGTTAAGGCTCCTCTTTCAATGCGTCTCTGTCTCATTATCTGCAGAATTGTATGTAACATGTTTCTCAGAGAGTCAGCTTGTCAATGCAAAGTATTTCCGTTTCTGCTAATCCTCATGAAATAAACAAGTAAAGCAAGCTAGGTATGCATACCTTTGCCAGTGAATTCATATTTCTCAAATTTGTAGTTAGTGGATCCATTAATTGACTGCAAAACATACAAATAATTGGAATTCCTCAATCAAAATGAGAAAACTCTTAAAAACAAACTAAATATTCGAGTTTTTATATTGCCTCAAGGAAAAAATGAACACTATAACTAAAGAGATAAGTTTGTCCCACATATCATGGAAGGGCAAAGGACAAGTAAGAAAAAGCACCTATCATCCATCCTAGCCTGCGCTTCAACATATGCTAATGTTGCACATGATTTGATAACACTCTTTGAATATCGTGTTGAAATAATATCTGCTTCAGGTATCATTTCCTGATATTATAATAATTTCTTTAAGTAAGAATTCAAATATATGGCAAGACATAATTAAGGCAATCAACGAGCAAGTTTTTGAGTGCTATTTGCCTGAAATGTACTTATAAAATGCAGGAGTCTCACATTAGTTATTTACCTAAAAATGACCTTTGTAATAGAAGAAAGAAAATTAAAAATAAAAAAAGAATTAGGTCAAACACCACTCTGAGTACTATATATGTAGTATGAGGTTATTTCAATCCTCTAATTCCGTTCGAGGAACTTCATTATCTCTAGAAGGAAAAAGAATAGAAAAATAACAATATTTAAAGAGAATATAGATTTCAGCAATAACAAAAATTCTCACTCTAAGGAAAATTCAAGCAGAAACCCTGCAATGATATAAATCTATAGTGTCATTTCAGGACCAAATACGTAAATTTCACCTTTTTGACTAATTATACTAAAATAATAAAGGAAGAATCCATGTTTCAGCCACAAAAGGGAACTGTCTCTTTAACACAGTCAACAAGATCCTGGTAATGAAATATAAATTTGGTGGTGTTTTAGGGTATCAAAAAGGTAACTTCACCTTTGCCACTACTTCAGCTGAAATAAAAATTTATGTACAAACATCCAACCAACCATAATGAACAACAAGATCCTTATCAACGTTTTGCTCCCCAATTAACGATGATACAAATCAGTATCCACCTTACTCTCAAACTCATGCCTGTCCCAAAAAGGACATTTAACTTCAGAGAAGTGGGAAATAATATTCATTATTTAGAAATGTTTAATTATACTACGAGCAGAATGAACACATAGGTAACTTACGCATGTATCTTCAAGTGCAAACAGAAGAGTGGACACAAATTGCCAAATGAGACTATGATATGAATAATACTATGGAAACACATACCCAAATAACAGAGAAGGCCAGCCTTTCCGCATCAGCTTGAAGTGAACATTTATCTGCAAGCAAAACAAATAACTCAATTTGCTTTTGTGCCAAAAAAGGAAATAAAAATCATAAATCCCGCAAAACATTATTTAGGATTCATGTACAAATATGAAAACAAACTTGAAATATCTAGACCAACTCAAACACGCAAAACCATTTACCTTCTGTCAGAGGTTTAGGAAGCATGTCAATCCAACGCTCAACGAGGTAGACAGATGTGCCCCTTTTTGAGGCCTCATCATCAAGTGAAGTGCCAGGATGAACAAAATTTGTTACATCGGCAATATCCAATTGAATATCATTAAAGAAGAACATCAAAGCTTCATGCTTGCACTTAAAACAAGAATTTTGATTAAATTGTATATGCCAAAGATAACAGATTTTACGAGGAATCATTTACAATATTTTGAAATTACAAGAATCACTAAAATGTCAAAGTAATGATAAAAATCATTTTGGGCTAGCAGACTAAAAAGAAAGAAATATTGAAATTTTAATTACTTTCATGGTATGATACTTCAGACAATAATGATAAAAATTTTAGAAAACAAGAAACATGGGGCACATCAAAGACAATAAAGTGGGTTTTCAGATAGACTAGAGTATCAAACATTTGATACAGAGAGAATGACAAAACTCAAAAGAAATGGTGGCCAGAGGAAAGAGAGGATCAAAGCAAAGCAATATCCAGACAAGATAAATCATATGGTGGCACCACTATGAAGCTCTAAAAAGGAACAGATTGCACATGTCAAATTTAAACTCCAGTTACTTGGATATCCATATTTTCAGCATGATTGAGAGCAAACAATCAACAGGATACGAACTCCAACTTCAAAATTTCCATTGGGAAGAGCTGTACAATGAAGTGCATCATCAATATCCTTGCACCCTGCAAAACCACAGAAGCACAAAACTCCTTATATGAGTTGATAGTGATGCATGTCCAATATTCAGCCAAAATCAAGAATGTAGTACAAACAACAGAAAATCAAAATCATAATCCGTCAATCAATAAAGAACTTTGTTTCTTGCCAAAATTTGAATTAAGTATACATCCATTAGTCACACACCAGGAGGTCCTACACTAAAGACGAGCAAGTCTCGTAAATCAAGCCTGATAGGATTGGCCAAATCTTCAAAAGACACTGACCAAGGCAATGGAGGCAAGTATTCCAAAACTTGAGTGGAAAATGGCCTTGCATCTATATCATTATCTATCAGGACCATTCGCAACATATACAAAAAAAAATTGACGTCATTTCCATCTCAAGTTTTACTGCTTCAGTAATTTCTTCCACCATTAGAAAAACTACGCACACACAAGCGCGCGAACACACACACAAACACAATCACTAGTAGATACCTCACTTTCAGTGTCTATCGCCTATTTCTCCTATGACCCGCACATAATGGCCAAAAGGATACCAAGATTGTTAGTCCCAAGAATCATCCACCACAATTATTCTCTTATCCAGAAGATTCCCATGCTGTTGAGTTTGAATCTGAATCTTAGGAATTCTGCAATCTTTGGAGACAAATAAGGCACGGGCAATACTACCACTGCCTGCAGGCATGGGCATTGGCTCCAAAGATCCGCAATAACTGCATTGAATAATTACATCTATCAACAGCATCCATAACCAGAAAAGTGAAAAGTAACAAAAAATGCATATATGATACAGGATTAAAAGATACTCGTGCACTGTACAGTTTTCACAAGCCCAAATAAACACATATTTTAACTTTCCAAAAAATAATGAAAAATTAATTTTCTTTAGTTAGCAACAATATACCAAATGAAATTATATGTGTAGTTCTAAATTTGATTGAAAGCAGTATATCATATATAAAACAGAAGCACAATCACACAAAATTTGGGTACATATTGAAGAATGATCAAATTTTAGCAAACCAGTTCTGGACTAACATAAACAAAACCTTGAGGAAAAAAAAAA
>JAWDEX010000017.1:851585-869069 GCA_035221805.1 Trichilia hirta
TAGACAGAGGCTTCTCTTCTTGCCATTGATCTTGAGGTAGAAGTTCCACGAAAACTACATCACCATCAAAAACCCTATTCGTGTTCGTAAATCCATAGATGATTGTTTCATCACCAATGCTTCCACTTCCAACATATGCTTCGAATAGATTGTAACGGTTAACTCAAAGTTTTCCTTGATGATATATTCCACGATGCAACCTAGAAATACTCTCAGACATAGGCTTATGCTTAACAAACAACAATAAGCAATAAACCTTAGAGCATTCCATCCTTTCAAAATAAGCAATAAACCTTAAAGCATGCCATCCTTTCAAGGAAACCCAAACCAAATGGACCTATGATTCAGAAATGGCAAAAATACTCAACACTGATACCTCTGCATAAATGACTTTCCTCTTTGAAGATCTCAAATCTTCAGCATCTTCCATGTTTACATCTTCTGATATAGGTTGGACAAGCAGATCAAGCAAATTTGGCTGACCTAACAACTTCACGTATGATTCAACTGAAATAAAGATGATTTATCAACATTAAGCTTCATGCTTAAAGTAGTACAACCAACATACCATAATAATGATGACAAAGCTGTAAATGATAACCACTATTTGAATCTTAAAAATTTATGAGCCAGTATGGGGATGTCAGTAAGCAGATACAAGATACTATACATACTTGTCTCAGCAAATATGCCCTCTCCAGTAGCCTTCCTCTTATTTTCCCTGTCATTAGTTACAAGTAAAACCCGTGTTCCGTCACCAAGATGCTTCTGATACCACAATGTTGCCACCCGAATTGCTCAACCACAAGTCCATAGAAATGCAAAGCAAAGAGTAAAGAACAAGTTACAACTACCTAAGCAGACTTGTAACTACAACAAAATCTTGTCATAGAAAACAAACCTCCATTGTTCAAATCATTTGGACTTTCTTTATCCATCTTCTCTACATGCGCATCCCTTGAAAATAAGCAACACACAATGTAACAAACCAATAGACAAAATGAAAAGCATTGCTACTGATACAAACGCTATCCATTCACACTAACGTACAGTGTTATATCATCACAACATATCTTCCCTACATTTTCAGAAGTATTGGAAAAAATATATATATTGCAAGACATGATGCAATAATATAGCACCGGTACACTGGTTTATAGAAAACAGAGTTCGTTACAGGAGTTTGTAGCCGCAGTATTATTGAAAAAGGAAAAAGTAAAAATAGGAAGTGAGCTTACTTATGGAATTTATTAGAGAAGACATAGAACTTTCTCAAAGAATTACTGCGAAGAGCTCTAATTCTATTGTAAACCGATAAGTTCTTGTTCTTAACCTCATCCAACACAACCGACAGCACCACCACGTCATCAATCGCGTGATTCTCAAGCAAATCAATCTACAAACGACACTGCTTCACTCAATAACAATAGTTTCCTACGTCCAAACACATAAAATAAAAACCGAAACGGAGTGAAATTCTGTAAGATGGTTGAGAAGGACGTTAGTGTCTATAACGAGAATCATGGAAGCATTCAAACGAGCGACGGAAGAATCACATGTTTTACAAGACGAAGCTCCGTACCGTATGTCGTCTCTGAGATAGACTTCTCTTACTTACTTCTTTATTCTGTCATCTTTTGTCTTCTTGTTGAACACATCGCTCTTTAACATGTTTGCCATCGCTAATTTCTCTCACAGTTAATCTGTGACCGAAGTTCGCAGAACTTCTGAGTTCTGTCACTGTTGTTTCTGCTGCTTCTGATACAGTTTGGTTGAGCGAGTAGCAAAAGTCGAGTGAATTGGAGTTCTCTGGTTGGGAGTCTGTTACTATATTCATCCCGATGCACTCTGATTACATACCCTGAATTCTTCGTTCCCCAAATACATTACTTAATCAATCCCCCATATATTTATCATGACTCATGGATTTCTAAGAGGCCCTGGCCCAAACCCAGCTCTCTGGATAATTTCAATATATAAATATTATCATTTTAAAATACAAAATACATTGAATGTTTATAGAATGATAACTCAGGATTCAATTTTTAAGAAAAGATTTAATTCAAAATTGTGTACATAATATAAATCATTTGTAAAATATCTAATTTTATTTTATATTTTGTTAATATAATTTTAATTTTAATTTTAATTTTAATTTCAATTTCACTAGTATTTTGATTTTCTTTAGAGTTGTAATTTAAAACAAAGCTATGAAGATAAAATAATAATACTAATTTTTTTTGAAAAAAATTATTGTTCTGAAATTATGTTATCTCAATAATAAATGAAGTCTATGCCACATAAATTTCAACCTTTGAATTTGTAAAACTCTAATAAATTTCATAAACCATTGTACCTTCAGTAAGAAAGTGTTATATACAATACGATATTAAATTAATTATGATATGTCGATTAATGAATTATATTTTTAACGAAACTAATGTTAATGATACAAATATTTTGTATAAATTAATATACATATATTATATAATATTATAACATATTTTATGTTTTTATTAAAAAATATATATATATATATATATACAAATGTGTAATAATAATATAACTTTATAACATTAATTTATATAAAATAAATTATATTATTAGCATTATGATTTTAATAATATTTACTTTAAATATTGTAATGATATATATATATATATATATAAGAAAAGAGTGCTGGGTACAAAATCATTCCTTGTTTATTAAAAATTTAGAAATTAACTTTTATTATTACTTATCACTTAAATTTATGTCATTTAGGGTTAATAAAAAAAATTAAGATGTAAATAAACTCGCTAATTATAAATTTGAAATCATGTACTTACCTATGAAAGTATTGTTATTTATAACTTTATTATATACATATTTAGTTAACTAGCAGTATGCTATCAAGCTTGCTTTTTTATTTTTTAATTAATTATTAGTAGATGCATAGTAATATTACAATAAATAAAAAATGGGACTTATTCTTGTAAATATTATATTTTTGATAAAATCTACGTGAAAACATTCGTATAAAACAAGTTAAAACAGTCACAAAGGGTGTACGCCATCAAACTTGAACTTTGAGATATTCTGTTACATTTAATAATAATAATAATAATAATAATAATAGTCCAAGTCCAAGTCCAAGTCCCCTACAAAATGACATATTTCATCAAAAAAATGCAGAGATAATCGAGTAACACGGAAGAGGGAAACGTGGATTATGAACTTGTAAAATTGGAAGAAGATTCGAATCTTCCGAAAACAAAACCTCAAATTACATCTCTAACAGGCTACTTAACCCAACAACCAGACCAATCTCTAAAGAACTTTTCCCTTCCGTCTTGTATTCATAGGAATATCTTTCATTAACCCGCCAAACGAAAATAATGAATCATACTTCCTTTCGGTTTGTCTGCATATTTTTGTCACTATTGCTGCTGCTGATTTCCGGAAGAGAAAGCTCCGCTGATTCCATATCCGTTACGCGACCCCGAGGAAGATCCCTCTTGTCTCTTCCGTGAGTACCCAGTTTTTTTTATCTTATCTCTCTCTTATTCTGTTTGTAATTTACTTTTGGCTAAATTGATGAAGAATTTTGAGTTTCATATATTTTATAGGCTTGAAACTAAGCTTTTTATTTACTGTTAATATTAAGGTTTAGAAAATCTTACCTGATTTGTGGTTTGAGTTAATAACAACCAGGAGGTGGGATTGGATTATATGATAGTAAAAACCTACTGGTTGGCATCAAAATACTCCATTTTTTTTAAGAATTCAACACGCTCTTGACTGTTCCATGCATCTATATTCTGATAACATATATTGACTTCGTCAGTCCATTACATTCTACTTTAGTTTGATAGATTATCACTGTTGATTGCAATTTCTTCATAGTGTTGGTATAACAAGTAAACTTAAGATATGTTCGGGTATTATTCATCTTGCAGCTGCAGCAGTAACCCTCCTCAATCTCAAACATAGCTTTATTGATTGTATTGATATTATTCTTTTCTTAAATTACAAATGATTAGTCCTGAATTACATCCTGGATGCCTCACTCACTCCAAACCGTATCCTGCTTATGCCATGTAATGAATATATTACTCAAGCTCCTGAGAAGAATTAAACTTCAGTTGATGCAACTTCCAATAAACCTCACTACGATAACCAACTCATTGGCAGTTTCTCTAGATGGGATTTTCTTAAGGATACCTGTCTAATAAGTTCTTGAGTGTTTTAGTATAATTTTGTCCATGAAATTATAAAAACCGAGATGAGGTTACTTCCAAATTACAGAATCCATTGCTAGGATCATCTCTCCATAAGTGCTGACACTAATACTTTGATTTCCTCTGTTTCTTTATATTTTTTTTTGTTGAGACAGCACCCATGTTAGAAGATTAGGTGCAGCCTTGGATGGAACAATTTTGTTGAGAGATAGTAATGGGAGAGTACTTTGGACATTTGGAACTGGATCACCAATTTACTCTTCATATCAAGCCCCGATGAACCAAGATAATGATAAAGAAAATGCCTCTGAACTGAGCAACAGGTTTTTCATTGATTGTGGAGATGACTGGGGCCTGTATGCACAGGATTACGTTGGCAAAATGGTATGGCTATGAATGTTAAATTGTGATTGTTTAGGGATGAGAGTTTAGTTATGGTTATGAATGTTAATTTGTGTTATATCAATGTCTTTTCTGATATGGTGCTCTACTGACGTTACTTAAATCTAGAGTATCTAAATGCATTCCCTTATTTTTTCTATGCCTCTCAAACTTGAAATTTCATAACTAGGCTTCGATAAATAGGGTTAACTACACTTCATCAACTGTAAACCTATTAGATCTATACCTTTTGGTAACCATTTCAAAATTGATTAAAATAAATGAATAAATTTGAACTGCACTTATGAAATTCTCTCAACTATGAGAACTTATTTATAACTACACCTCATCTAGGATGATGTTGTGATTAGTTAAGTAAAAGAAATGTATCTAGTGCAGTCACTTGTGTATGGATATTAGTGGGTGCTAAAATACAATACAAATTCTATTTTGACTTTGCTGTCAATAACAGCCACCTTATCTTGTCAAACCTTGATTTTCAATTGTTGATCTGTAACCAAATTTTTTTCATGGTTAAAACAGGGGCTATTGTTATTTAAGTGCCAAAAAGCCCTTCTCAATTTTCTGCTGCTAGACAATGTCAATTAGAGGGAAACTATTTCTGCCGATTTAGCAATCATTTATAGGTTTAAAACTTTTCGATATTAAATATGAATATTCTTTGCTATGCTGCAAGCTACTAGCGGTACAAGAGATTGTTCTTTTTTCAAACTGATATATGTAATTTCTAAGTGTCTGTGACATCTTAATGCTTCCTTGGTTTCTTATCAACATGCAAAATGTGTTTTAATGGTTGAGTTTAGCAGTTCAATGTCTCATACATATCACGTTTGCTTGTTGTAGTACGCTTTAATCATTACTTTATAGTATTGTACTGGCAGAAACTTTCACTGACTGTTGAAGACTTCATTAAAAATACACCATACATATCAGAAGAAGGAGCAGTTACACTTGGATCTAAGAAAACTACTGTGTTTGTGCTTGATGTTAAGACTGGAAGATTGATTCGCACTTATGGTTCACCTGATACTTCGTCCACATCATGGACCGAGGAACAGGAGGGTGGTTTATCTAATCATGATAAAGTGAATAAAGAGTCTGTGAACTTCAGTTTAACAAATACAAGTGAGTTGCAACACAAGGAGCCTCACCTCCTTTTTGTTACCAGGACAGATTACACACTACAGTCTTTCAGTCCAAAATCAGACAAGATTTCTTGGAGTATGACTGTAGCTGAAATAGGATATGCTTTTATTTGCCAAGATATTAAAAATCCATTTATCACAGCTACTGTGAATACAAGCTATGAGCTTGGTCCAGAAATTGGCCATGATTTTGATGTGCCATTTGCGTGTCAATCAAAAGGTGTTATCCAGCGTTTTCGAAAGCATGATAATTCAGATTCCTCTGGAAAGGAATATAACGATGACTCAATGCTTCCATTGCCATCTTCAAATCCAATGCTTCCCTCAGAACCTAAGGTCGATAGAACATCAAATAATGATGAAAAACCTAAGATGCTTCTGGTGTCTGCTCCAGACCCAATACTACCTTTGCAACCTAAGGATGATAAATTACCAGAACTTTATCAGGATAATGAAGGTGGTGCAAAGCTTGCTTTACCTGCTTTGAGGACTAATTTTTCTGATGTGATCCATGCCTATGATACGAGAATGCCCTACAGTGATGTGTTAAACATGTTTTTTGGGCAGTCAACTGCATTGGCTCTCATTTTGTTAGCTTCGGTTCTTGTGGGCCTTGTCATTTATCGAAATGCTTTAGTGGCTAGGGGACAATCATTGTTGAACGGGCATCTTTTTAGTTTGAACTCAAGAACAGCAACATCAAAAAGGAAGAAAGTCCGTAAATCTGGAAAGAGTACTGGGAAGGTTGAGAAAAAGGATAAGAGCTCGTCAGCTGGAAATGAGGATGGATTTTCACTAAGTAAGGATACTGGAGCATTTATGGACCTTAATAAACTTGTTGATAATGGATCTCATGGCCATAAGGTTGGTAAGTTATTTGTGTCAAATACAGAAATAGCCAAGGGAAGCAACGGTACCATTGTCCTTGAGGGCATTTATGAAGGTCGATCTGTTGCGGTGAAACGCCTTGTCCGAGCTCATCATGATGTGGCTTTGAAAGAAATTCAAAATCTCATTGCATCAGATCGACATCCAAACATTGTTCGATGGTACGGAATGGAGAATGATCAAGATTTTGTGTATCTTTCTCTGGAGCGTTGTACGTGCAGCTTGGATGATTTGATTCAAATTAACTCAGATTCATCTTGTAACTCAGTCCTTTGTGAGGATCAAGCTAGGAGAGCTATGATTGAGTACAAACTGCGTTTGGATTCAGTGAAGGTTATTATGAAGAATCTTAACTTATGGAAAGCAAATGGCCATCCTACACCTTTATTACTTAAACTGATGAGGTTAGTTAAAAGTTTTGCTGATACAATGACATTCTAAATTTTGAGATTATTATTTTCTTTTTTACATTACATCGCATTATTTTAGAATTCTTTCTTTCCTTTGCTCCCGACCCATAAAAAAACAGATTGAAGCCTCAAATGGCATAAAATGGATCTTTTTGTAACACAGGGATGTGGTTTCTGGGCTTGTGCATCTACATGAGTTGGGAATAATTCATCGAGACTTGAAGCCTCAAAATGTGCTGATAATTAAGGAAAGATCTTTATGTGCAAAGCTTTCTGATATGGGCATTAGCAAGCGCCTCCTTGGAGATATGTCTTCATTGGGTCATCATGCTACTGGAAAGTACTCGCTGATTTTATCAACATTATCCACATATCTTAAATTACTAAATCCAAATGCTGATGTTAGGCCAACAAAAACCCATCGTATGATGACTGATTCCATACAATTATTATAGATGATACCAACATGCAGACATATTCTGTCAAGACTTTATATTCGAAACTCATTTTTTATAACTATGAGTGATGGTAGAACTGGTTGATCCTAGAGTCCTCTGTTGATTGCCATTTTTCATTGTGTATTTTATCTTGTAAGAGTTATTAGTTGCCTTAGTCTAACATTTGTTAACTTTTGTTGCAGGTTGTGGCAGCTCTGGTTGGCAAGCACCTGAACAACTTTGTCATGGACGCCAAACTCGTGCTGTAGATTTGTTTAGTTTAGGTTGTGTCTTGTTTTTCTGCATCACTGGTGGTAGACATCCATTTGGTGATCGTCTTGAACGGGACATCAATATCACAAAGAATAAAATGGATCTCTTCTTTGTTGAGTGTATTCCTGAAGCTAAAGATCTTATTTCTCATCTGTTAAACCCAGACCCCCAGTTGAGGTAAGATAAAAACTTCCCTCAAATGCAAATACCTTGAATTAATGTTTACTGAACTGGTTGCAGCCTCGCTTAAATGTTTTAGTTTTCCTAATGTGTTGATAATAGAATACTTCTGATTTGTTGGTAGGCCATGTGCACTGGAGGTGCTGCACCATCCTCTGTTTTGGAGTTCTGAGATGAGACTTTCGTTTCTTCGTGACACAAGTGACAGGGTAGAATTAGAAGATAGGGAGACTGGTTCTGATCTCTTGAAAGCATTAGAAAGTATTGCATCTCTGGCTCTGGGTGCTAAATGGGATGAAAAGATAGAACCTGTATTCATCAATAATATTGGCCATTACCGCCGTTACAAGTTTGACAGCGCTCGAGACCTACTGCGAGTCATACGAAACAAGTTGAATCATTACAGGGAACTACCAAAAGAAATTCAGGTTAATTTCTTATACTAGTTATTACATAATTAAGCTGTAGATTCTTGGTTAAAGTACCATGAAATGCTCCACTGTGTAGGTATGACAATACATATTATTGAAATGATCTACAGAATCAAATATCACTCAGACAAACCTGATATATCCTAATGTGAATTTTCTCATTTGCCTCCAAAATCTTGTAGGTTATGATTTATAGCTGATATTTATTGCTTTGGTGACTATTTCAGGAGCTCATAGGAACAGTTCCCGAAGGATTCAATGAATATTTTGCTAGTCGGTTCCCTAGACTGTTGATTGAAGTATATAAAATTGTGTGCAGATACTGCAAGGCAGAGGAATGCTTTCAGAAATATTTTGAGAGCAATGTTATTTAAAGGGGCAGGGCTACGGTAGGGTTGCATGCACCAGACAGCTCTTCAATTTTCCCAAATCTTCTAGTACAAACTCCAGCTTTTTCATTATAACTCTAAATTTACAAAAAATACAATAGAAAGTTAGGAATTGCAACAAAAAGTTGGATAGAAATGAAAGAGCTGGAAAAATTGAAGAAATGTACATACACATGATTTTAACTCCATCTAATTTCTAAAGAAGATTCATGGTCAAGAAAGCAGCAATAAGTCAAGATGAGAATGAAGGAAGCTGTGCTCAAATCTGTGTATTTGTTCATCCTTTTAGTTGTATATAATTATAAATGTGTATGTAATATAACGTGTTATGCATATTTATGGAATATAACATGTAGAAATACACTTATACTAAAATCTGTTGATCAATCTAATATATTGTTGTTCATGAAACGACCCAGTTTGTTTATTGTTTATGAATTCTTGTTTCTGTTCCCAGAAAAAAAAGATCTGCTACTTTCCTGGCGAATAAAGCTTCTGATTAAGCTTTATTAAGGGAGCTAAGCTTAAAACTTAATCTCGAAAAAATGCACCAAGGGTTGAGTTTGAAGACAGTTTTACAATATGCTTCCTGGAGTTGTTCAAAACTTATTCATTTCCGTAGGAAGATCCTTCTATATGCCTTCTCTTGGACCGGCTTTTCCCTTCATCTTCCTTTTCGTCGACAAAAGAAAGAAACGTTTGAAGACGAGCAGAACGTGAAGAACGTGAACTTTGACCATTAGATTCTATATCCTCAGGGTAACGGCGGCTAAATTGGCGCACAATCTGCGTCATGTATATGAAGAGAGCAAGCAAGCAAGCAAACCCACATAAAAGATAAAGACCCCAGAAGCTTTTGAGCTCAAGTCTATCAACTTCCAACTTTGCACCCTGTGAACTACAAGCGCTTCTCAAAAGCCATTTATCATGAATCCTCTGAAGATCCCCGTTCTCTGACAGTTTCAATATAGCAGTCGACATGTCAACTGCTAAAGCTGAATCTCGAGGAAAGGCCTGATGTAAAATAGATCAATGCATCAATTATAAGATTGAAGAATATTTTGTATACTGTGAAATGATGCAAAGGCACTTACAAATCCCCAGCCATTTTTAGTGAACTCCTGACCCACAATACTGAATTCACATCTGGTTGAGAGGAAGAGCTCTGCATATGCACGGTCATCAACCACAGCCGCGACACCCCCTCCGTGTGGCCCATCCTTCAAGGCTTTAGCATATTCTTCTGGTGAATTAAAAGGAACAAGTCTCGATTCATCAATATGGAGTTCATCGACTAAGTAGTTTCTTGAAAATGAATTCAGCTGATAACCAATTGGATCATTGCTTGATCTTAAATCATCGATTCCTTTGATGGGAGAAGAAAGCTGTTGCACCGTAAGAATTGAAGTCAAGCTTGCAGTATAGCTTGAATTTATGATAAGAACGACAAATAGCCATACGATTAGCACTAGACGACCAAGCGCACTGACAATGTTTTCTTCTGCACAAGAACACAAAAGTAAGAACTTTCAGAGTCTAATAACAGAATGCCAGACATGAAACGCAGGAAATTTGGCAAAATTTCACGTACTATGCGCAAAGAACATTGTTGAAAAGCTAAACCTGCAGATAGAATTTTGAAAGTAAGTGACTGTAAGTCTCATTTCCATGTATGAAATTGATATTTTTTTAGGGACTGTAAGTCTCATTTCCATGTATAAAAAGTTACCAGAAAATAGTGACGACTTGTCTTTTCGGTGGCCCTCTGAAATCATCATTTGTTCTATGCTCCAAAATCCAAACAACAGCACCTACAGCGAAGAAGGCGGCTGTGGTGACACCCCACATCAATGGAGAAAATGGCCTAAAAAATGCCCAAGCATGGGAACTCAACTTCCTTACTGGGGCAACCACAACTAGTCCTGACTCGATATATGGCTGCGTGAAGTCCACTATTTTTGTTCGATTTGTGATGATTGCTATGTCTCCTACTGCTGCATCATAGACCTGTATGGAACATGAAAGGTAGAGGATGAGAAAACATTTTCAGTGAAATTTTCAAATTCTTAAAAGTGTTTAGTTGACAATACTAACCCCAGCTGTGATGAAACGCACAAGCTCAGTACAGCTTGGGTTATTGTTGCGATCTCCAAAGGGGATTAATTTGTATGGGATAGCATATGGCAATAAGTTAATAGCAGCAGTAAATACATCAATGCAGAAGCCAGTCATCGTATCATTGTCTTTTACTGAGACAAATTCACGAAAACTGACTCGATTTGGTACTCCAATTCTCAAATGCCTTCCATTATTTTGAAAAACCCACCCCCGGGGCTTCTGTATCGTGTTTCCAGGCCAGATAACAGGGTATAGTTTTTGATTTGAGATGGAATGATTAGGCAGCTTTGAATACAGAGTCTCAGGAGGCACAACTGATAGGCCAGAATAATTAGACCAATAACCAATCCTCCTATATCCAGTGCCAACCACATTGATGACTTCATATTCAGGATTCATGAGATCCCCATCTGAATTAAACTTGATAGGGCCGGAAATACCTGTCATATTAGTCTGCAAAATACTATCAAGTAATAAGTTTCCTCCATTGAAAATGCTCAAAGCATTAAGCTGCAAATCTCCACCTATTTCTGAAAGTCTAGTATCTTTTGAAAATGATAAATTCCCTCCCTGCTTGAAAAATGAATCTATTGCATGAGCAAGTATCCACACAGTATCATAAGCAAACAGACCATAAGCATTCAAACCAACCGAGTGATTAGATATCCCTCCATCACTCAAGTTTCTCCACCTAGAAATGAATTTCCTTTTGCTCACTGAATACGGTGTGTACATTCTTAACGTAAGAACTCCTTGAATATCATCGATTATATGTGGACTTAAGGGAGAATTGGTATCAATTTGAGTGGAAAGCCAGCTAGTAGCTATCCATACATATCCAGTTCCCTTCATTCCAAGATATTGAGCCACATGAAGTACCACTAGACCCCACTCGGCACGAGTGTGAACAACAATAATTCGCGACTCAGCTAAAGCTACCTTAACCAGCAGGTCAGTGATTTCATCCTTGGTTGCCTCAGGTCTCAAAGGTGCTTTGAAAGATATTCTACAACGTTTTTCAGCAAGCTTATCTCCTAATGCAGCAATCCCATTTCTTCCCTGATCATCATCTCCATAGATTGCTATTACCTCTCTCCATCCATAGTGATTCACAATTTCTGCTATAGCAGCCATCTGATATAGATCACTCCGGCCAGTCCTGACAAAGTATGGGAACTGCAGTGAAGATAAAGTAGCATCTGTCGCAGAGAATGACAACAGAGGTACTTTGAGATCATTTGCAACATGAGATATTACATGCGCTGTCACAGAATCCTGGGGGCCGATTATGGCCACTGTTTTTCCCTCCATGAGCCGTAAGGCTGTACAAAGTTGCAAGATGAAACAATGAAGAACCACAGTACATAAGCGATCTTAGCAATTCACTAACTTATAGCTATGTGAACAAAAACAAGTATAATGAAGGAGGTACCCTCAGGAAGGGCAAAAAGTCCACTGCGATTGCTATCCTGCATTGCAAGCTTAAGCTCAGTCCCATCAAGAGTAGTGGGATGAGAATTCACATCTTCGATAGCAGCTTCTATTGCCACTTTTGCAACCTTGCCGATAGTAGATTTGAATGTGAGAAGTGCCCCAATGTTCACAACCTGAGGTCTCGCAGAAGCGTCTGCTGTAATTTCTTGTAGAAATAGCTCGTCGTAGAAAAACATTATTAAGATCATGAGCCAAGATAATTTTATATTGACTTGCATATCGATATTCAATACTCCCCTGATTTACCTTGCTCTTCTCAAAAAGAACCTACTTGAGAAAGGAAGAATTAGTTGAAAATCTAACTTAAGAACAGAAATTCCAAAGGAGATTTTATCTGATAAACACCAGGTACGTGTGTTTGACATCATAAGCTAAAACGGAGGTGGCAGTGTTTTAAATGAACCACAACCCAACAAGATCCTTCAAGAAGAGGTATCCAAGCAAGAATAAAACATGTAAAGGGCAAACAGTCACAAGATAAACCAAGTAAATAGCAGCAGACAAATTCCATACTCAAAAGCAGAAGAAACTCACAGAACAATAGCAGCTGCTGAAGGAGCCTCAGAATCCATCCATTTGTGCCATGGAAGAAAACAGAACCATTGGGATATTCTAGAAGACCCTGAGCTTTGACGGAAAGAAATTAAGAAAGAAATCAATGGAGCTTTAAAAATGTAATCAATAAGGCCGTGAAGAAGTATACCAGAATTTGATGCCTGTATGTGGCGAAGAGAATTTCTTTCTCCTGTAAGTGATAATTGTCACTTGTGTTAGTGTATAATACATGCAATCCATTTGTCATGTCATAAAACAAGGCACATGACAATCGTGATTGTGTTTTGTGGAATTTAAGTGGTTGGAAATTGGCGAAAGTGGACCATTTTAAGTTTGCAACAAGCAGTCTGAAATGATTGTAAGGCTGAAAACTTTGATTTCTAAAGAAGAAAGCAATTGCCATTGGACTTTTCCGTCGGTGAACCTATGAAAATTCCACATGTTAAAAAATTACAAAAAACAGGACAAGTTATTTTGGCCCCCTTGTTACAAAACCAGATTATAATTATGTTTTTCTCAATGCTCAAGGACCACCAATAAAATGGTTTTTCCCACTATTCTTGCTTCGATAATTATTCAGTGTCTATAGATTATATCTTCATTTATTTTATTTTTTGCCATAAATAGGTCAATAGCTTCACCTCATCATTCAAAATAATCAACTAACTGAAGGAGGATTTGTCCAATCCAATCTGTCATGCATTTAATTTTTTATTTGTTCATTACAATGAATCGTTTGTAAATCCATCTTAATATCTATTATGGATATGTTATTGAAATATTTTATTTTAGAAAGAATGAAATGTTTGATTATAAAAAAAATCTGTAGATAATTTTGAACTAAATCCGGATAAGTAATATTGGAACCCGTGAAGATATATTACAGACGTACGATTGATTTCTCATCTTGTCTTCCTCCCTCTTCCATTAAATCAGTGTCAGTAAACTTCGTTGTCATTTCATTCATTGGCGCTTTAAAATGTTTGACAATAATGTCAAACTGTCAGTATTATGACTTGTTCATAATTTACAGCTGTTCTATTTAAAACTATTGAATTTTCCAAGTTTACGTTGTTCAGTAGTGTTGCGCGGGTGATCATATGCATGTAACAAAACTTAACGAAAATTATAATTTTATCAATATTTTAATTTTTTATAAATTAAATATATTTAATTTATAATTAATAATTTTTAGTAATTTTTTAATAAAATATATCACTAATAATATAATATTTTTAAAAAATTAAATATTTTAATTTTTACTGATTGGTCGATTTGAAAAAGAGAGTGAAAAAATTAAAAAAGGAGCAAAAACTAAACGAATATCTCCGCACGAAGTAAAAATAATTTTGATTCTGATTATATAAATTTATAATAAATATTATTGGGATGCTGAATTATAAAATATTATTCATATCCTAATTATAAAAAATTATTTAAATCTTTTAATTTTTAAAAATTATAAATTAATCCCGAATTTTATTAATATATCTATATATTTATAAAATACTATGATTTATTCTAAATTATAATAAATTTAATTTTTAAGCTCTCATCTTGTTAAATAATTTAATTCATAAATTATTTATGATTTTTGGTCAAATAATTTCTCCGAGATTGCTAACTCTCTTGCGAATATTATTTATTCTCTATCATAGCAAGAATAATCTCAGAGTTTTTGTTGTGACTTCTTAGGTTCACTATGATGTTAGCTGTGAGCTGAAATCAATCTCATTGACCTCATTTCGAACTACTCGAATGCTCAACGACTATGGTTGACATCTAGCAATGTGCCATAATCCCTAACTCATAATGAAGAAAAACTTCATCAAACCTTATGCCCAATTATAGATTTTGTGTGAATAATCTCCTTCTGTTCGTCTAATTCCAACTAAATCAGGGCTCACGAATGTCAAAACCCTCAATTTAATTTTATTCGAATAATTAGTCAGTACAAATTCACTACAAACTCTTCGTATGACATTTGTACTTTGACCAAAGACTTTATTTTCAGTCGTTTACTAATATTTGACTGGGAATTCAAACCTGAATCGAGTAAACGGTACTTCAAAATTCACTATATTGAGTTAACAAACTCCTTCTGATAGTCATTTACTACTCGATATAAACAACACATAATCTAACCGACTTCTGTGTATAAGACGTGATTAGTCTCGTCTTTTATACACCATATGAATCATGTGCATCTATATCGATTGACAATCATGACATCTAAGATCTAAAGAATAGTTAACATACTTTTATAATTTAATGATGAATCATTGATATCATACATTTATGTGATTCACCATACTTTGGTCACATTCAAATAATAGTTCTCTAACTATTATTCAACACTAATATCCTAATGATATAACTATCATATTACTCGCATTAATATCATCTCATGATATTCACCGAAGACATTTAGTATGCCTATTATGCAATATCAATGACCAGTTGATATTACATCTGTTGAGAACAATTTAGATAACTTATTATCTTGGACGATTCACATGTATATTCTATCACTAGTATGATTAGATAGAAGCAGCAGCATATATATATAAATCGAAACACTTTCATTATTAATAAATATGTACAATACATATTCTATAGGAACTTAATATAATATGCCTAAAATCGACAACACGAATGATTTTAGGGTATACAACGCTAACAAACTCTCACTTGCACTAAAGTCATTCGCTGTTGTATCTCATAGCCATTTTCTCAAGATGCTGGTCCAACTGTTTCAGTTTCATTGCTTTAGTGAGAGAGTCAATGAAATTCTCTGCTGAAGATATCTTTTCGATTAAAATTTCTTCAGCACTAACAAATTTTCTCAATATGTAATACTTTTGCTAAATACGTTTAGATTCTTGGTGTGCTCTTAGTTTCTTACCTTATGCAATAGCACCTGTGTTATCACATAATATGCTTATCGAATAAGCCATACTAAAAATTATACTCAGTTTAGATACGAATTTTAGCATCCAAACTGCTTCTTTAGCTGCTTTTAAAACTGCTACATATTCAGTTTTTATGGTAGAGTCGACTGTTGTCGTCTGTTTAGAACTCTTTCAACTCACAGCCCCTCTATTACATAGAAATATAAAACTAGATATAGATTTTTGATTATCTACATCCGATTGAAAATCAGAATTTGATTACCCATGAATACTCAATTCTTGAGATCCATAACTCAGAATCAAATCCTTAATCCTTCTTAAGTACTTAAGGATAGTTTTTACTGCAGACCAGTGTTTTTTTTTGGGATCTACTTGATATCCGCTAGTAACACTTACTACATAAGTTATATCAGGTCGTGTACATAGCATAACATACATCAAGCTATCCATAACTGATACATATAAAATACTATGCATCCATTATCGCTCTTTATCGGTCTTTAGACTCATATCTCTTGAGAGATAAAGACCTTGATTAAAGGGCAGGAGACCTCGCTTAGAGTTCTCCATATTAAATCTTTTCAACATTTTTTCAATGTACAACTTTTGGGATAATCTAATTATCCTCTTTGATTTATCTTTATAGATATAAATCTTGAGAATATAATTTACATCTCTCAAATCTTTCATGGAGAAAGTTCTGGATAGCCAGATTTTGACTTCTGTCATAATGCACACGTTATTACCCATCAATAATATGTCATCTATATATAATATCAAGAATGTGATCGCATGATCTTTAATCCATTTATAAATATAAGGCTCATCCAAATTTTTGATAAAACTAAACGCTTTTACTAGTTTATCAAATCGGATATTCTAACTTTTACAGACTTGCTTTAATCTATAAATAGATCAATGTAATTTGCATACTTTATATTTCTCAATAGCGGACACAAAATCAACTAACTGTTTCATAAACATATTTTTCTCAATATAACCATTAAGGAATGCTATTTTGACATTCATCTGTCAAATTTCATCATTATAGTATATAGTTATAAGTAGTATAATTCGGATGAATTTTATCATAGCAATGGGTAAAAAGGTCTCTTCATAATCCACTCTTAATTTTTAAGTATAACCCTTCGCAATTAACTGTACTTTATAGGTCTCTACTTGTCCATTCTTACCAATTTTTCTCTTAAAGATCCATTTATTATCAATAGGAACTATTCTTTCTAGAGGATCAATAAGTGTCCAGACTTGATTTACATGCATGGAATCCATTTCGAATTTCATCGCCTCTAGCCATCTTCCTAAATCTCTATCTAGGATTGCCACTTCATAAGTTTTAGAATCATCTCTATGATCTGTAGCTCCCACTAAGTAAGATTCAAAATCTTCCTCATTAAAAAATCTATATCTCTCTAGAACTACAAGATTTCTAGAAGATTTTTGAGTTGAAACTGGATTAACAAGAATTGAAGTTTGCTGATTAGATATTCCAATTTTAGTTTAGTCGGATTGAGATTTAAAATACTCTTCTTTTAATTCAATCTCTCTACTTGCACCTCCTTCTTCTAGAAACTCTTTCTCTAAAAAGCATGCATTCTGATTGATCGATATT
>JAWDEX010000017.1:869169-885441 GCA_035221805.1 Trichilia hirta
TTAGTGGATATACCTTGTGATATTATTGTTATGTCAATATCACATTTATAAGGAATAATTTAAATAATTTTATTTAATTCTTAAATGAATTATTTGAATAATTCACGAACATATTTTATTTTATTACATAAAATAATAAAATATATATAATATTTTTTTATTTATTAATAAAAATATAATACAAAATCATGCACCGAAAACCAATGACATTAATAACTTGACATATATTAATAATTTTTCTCTCCCTCCTCTCCGTTACGGCTCAAAGTTTTTTCTAATGCTGACTAGAGAACTTGTTCTGATTTCAGGATATCAATCACTGGTTTTGTGCCTTCCTTGGAGATGCTCTGGTTTCTTAGAAAGCTAAGAAATAGAACACTGTCTCAAGGTCCTCAGCTGAAGCAGAATATAGAGATATGGCGGCTTCGACAAGTGAACTCACTGGGTTACAACCCCTTTTGCGAGATTTTTCTGTCCATCTTTATTCCCCCGCTCTTTAATTTTGTGACAACCAAGCTGCTATACGTATTGCTATTAATCCTACTTTCCTTGAACGAACTAAACATATTTAAATTGATCGTCATTTTGTTCGGGAGAAAGTTGTTGCTGGTTTCATCAACTTCATGCCCATTAGATCTCGATTTCAGCTTGCTGACTTGTTAGATGAAGCATTGCCTTCTTCTCGGTTACTACCTCTATTGTCCAAGATGGCTGCCCAAGATATTTCCAAGCTATCTTGAGGGGGAGTTTTACAGCTAAGAAGGAAAACTGACGCGTATAGCTGATACGTACAATATATTAGTTAGATATTAGTTACTCATTTTGACATGTATAAGAGGTTGACTTACACAGAAATATAGAATTTATTTATCAATTCATCTTCTTCATTTTCCTCTCATATTTCTTCTGTGTAATACAAATAGGAGAGAATAACTAAGAAATATTTTTGATTCTGGTAAAATTAGCTGAGAAAGAAAAATTTTTGAGCAAGGAATTACCCTCAACCTAAAAAACAAATCCAGTGTAATTAGTATCCGAGTGGTCAACTTCAGCTCAGTACCACCAAAACATCTGGGTTTGAATTCACGTCTTCGACTGCAGCTTCTATTGCAACTTTGCCAACGGTTAAATTGAGAGAGTAAAGGGCCCCAATGTTTAAAACATTTGGTATTGTAATCCCAGTTGAAGAAAACAAATTGTAGACAACCATTAGAGCCAATAGAAAAAAATTCGTCTTGGTAAATTGCCTAAATGCAGATGGAAGAAATGAAGATTAAAAATCAAAGAGCACTACAAGCAACAGATTAAAGCTCGTTATATAATCAGTTAGCTCCAAATCGAGATAATTTACAGACAAACAGTAAACGAGTGAAAATTGGTCAATCAGTAACCGAGTGAAAATTAAATGAGTTCGTTGCTTTGTGTCAAATCTTTCTTTCATTTTCATGGTAGACATAGGCAAACAATATTTTTTATGCGTAGAAGATGGGAAATAGACATCACCAAACTAATTAATGAAGAATGGGAGATGCTGATCATTAACTGAGAGGCAAGAGATTACCAACAAACTCGGTAAAATATGTGACGTTTGAGAGTGAGGCCGCCCAGAATAGAACGTAAGTTTGAGAACACGTGTTTGAACCAGTTTAGTACCACAGATTCACAGTGGCGCAGAAATTCCCGAAAATGGGAGGGAAAGAAATATAGCAAATGAAAATCAGTTTTCAGATTTTATGATACGCGGGTAAACTATATTTGAGAACATATGTTTGATCCGTCCCTAGTCCGATCGAGTAACTCCTGCCCATCTCCCGTTACTATCACTTTTGGAGTTTAAAGAAAGTAATTCAAGTATTTTTTTTTATTTAAACTTAAATTTTGTAATTATCATGTATTTTGACTTAAAATTATTATAAAATTATTTTTTTTTAGTTAATTTATTGCTTAATCGATAAATTTATGAAATATATTTGCATTTATAAAGATAAATAAAATCAAATAAATTAAATTATATAATATTTAATAATATGTAAGTTATATAGCATTTGGAGTGTGCAAAGAAAGTATTCCCCAAAATTCTTAAAGAAGTGTTTAAAAAAATGTTGAAATTTGATTACACTCACATGTACAGGTGTAATTTTTGTGATAAAATTATGATCTATTCAATTATAAATATGATCATTTTGTTTTATCTAAATTTTAAATTATGATAAAAGAGTAGAAAATTCTCAACTCTTGCAACCAAAGAATTAAAAGATAAAAATATCTTGTATAAATTAGCACACCATAACATGGCCCCCATTTTTAAAATGCTATCAACCATGACCACACTCACACTGTTGGTGATATTGACTCTCTTGTCAAATAATATTAAAAATTAACGGTCATCAAAATTAAAATTAAAAAATGAACATGAGGAAAATGCATGAAATGCATGATGCAACTAAATAAGCTGTTAAATCCAACGGCGGCATTTACATACTAAGAAAATCTGGCTGATCTACGATGTTAGATACAACGTGTCAGCACCCCATCTAACTTTCGGTCTCAACCGCTACAATGGCGACCGGGAAACGTGGAATCACCGGTCACCTCCATTCATTTATACAACTCCTCTTTGTTCTCTCAATGGCTCTCCCTTCCCTACTACTATGCTGTTGTTTGTAGCCTCTTCTTTACATATTCCCTCTTAATTTCTTCTTCTTCCTTAGACTTACATTTTTATCTTTTATAGCTAGGATTCTCCTGGAAGCGGTAAAAGAACCGGTTTTGATGACCTGTGTTTCTTGCTGATTTATGGGTTATCGTCATATGGTCGGAAATTCTTGGGTCGAGTAGTTTTATTACAGCTTGTATAGCTAGTTTTTGCCCCGTGGACTCGTGGGTTTGTCTAAAAATGGCTTCTTTTTAAGTTTTTGAACAGTGGTTTTGAAATTCCAGCCATTTGTTTTTAGATTCTTGTTAGATGAAAAATGGGCTAGAAATTTAGTGAATGGCTGAGACTTTAGGAGGGAAAATGGCTCCTGGGACTGATTTACCACCGCAGATAGCTAGTTTGGATGGTAAAATTTGTAAAAATTGCAATGTGTCGTCAATCGAGTATCAAAATGAAGAAAATTCGGATCATTCGAATCAATCAAATGCTGGGAAACCTCCAAGAGGTCTCTCTGCTATGAGACATTCCTGTAGCTCTGCTTGGTTGATTGAATCGGTTAGTAGAATTCTATCAACCCATTTCTCTGCTTCTTTGTTTATCAATCGAGTATTTATGCTCATTTGTTATTTTTTTCAAAAAATTGTCAACTTTGACAACTGCATTTTATAATTTGAATTTAGGGTTTGGGTGTTTGGATTTGCTTGGAAAAATGAGGTTCAGTGTGTAGCATTACAGCATTGCTTAGCATAGGATGTTTAATTGTAGATTTCTGCTGCATATTTCACAAAAAGTAAACTATGTTTTTTTGATTTCAATTTCTATTAAAATAACTATAGAAGAATGCCTTTCGAGATCAGGAAATATTGTTTACTTCTTGGTAATGGAGAAGTAAAGGCGCTGTATTTTAGACAGAAATTAACTTGGGAGTTGTGAGTCATGGCAAATCTCAAGAAAAGCAATGGTAATTTATGGATTTCCATCAAGGATTGCTTTAACAACAATACTTTGTTATTTCTGAAGTGGATGATACGTTTGATACCCAAACTCTGAATCTCTTATTAGTCTCTGACTCTCTGCTTAATATTTTGTTCTTGAATGCGCGTGTTTGTCAATTTATGCATGAGGATCTCTGTGATGAAAAGGCTTAATTACAAGACTTTGATAAGTTTATTGCTGTATTCATCCAACTTTTGGACTGGAAATTGATTTCATAAAATCATCTCTTCTTTCCTTCATGCAGGAACAAGATAAGGGGATTCTGAGCTTGAAGCCACCTTCAGCCAACGATTCTGAATTTCAACCTGTATTCCGTTCAGGAAGCTGTTCCGTGAAAGGACCGAAACCATACATGGAAGATGAGTACATCTGCATTGATAATCTTAATGAACATCTTGGTTCAGTTTCAAACTTCTCTACTTCAGGAGCATTTTATGGGGTACGCTGCTTTCTCGTAGGATTAGAAATTCAGATAATTAGATAAAATTCTGTAAAATTTTCTTTGAAGTATGATAATGTCGTGCTGATGGTTTCTAGTGCATAATATACTGAGCTTGTGCATTGTGACCAATGGAGTAAATAATCTTCATTAATTATTTCTGCACAGAGTTCCTTAAAGCATTAGTTCCTTACAGTTGGCCACTGAGGTTTTGTTTAAAATTACAGGTATTCGATGGACATGGTGGCATTGATGCAGCATCATTTACCAAAAACAATATCCTCAAGTATATTGTCGAAGACGCTCACTTTCCAGCCTGCACAAAAAAGGCTGTTAAGAGTGCTTTTGTCGGCGCAGATCATGCAATTGCAGATGCCAAGTCTCTCGATAAATCCTCTGGCACCACTGTGTTGACTGCCCTTATGTTGGGCAGGTGTGGATCCTTACAAGTCATTATTTACGTAAATCTTCTATAACTTCTCTATTATGTTCCATTTTGATACTTTCTATTACAGGACCATGCTGATTGCCAATGTTGGGGATTCCCGAGCTGTATTGGGAAAACGTGGAAGAGCGATTGAATTATCTAAAGATCACAAACCGAATGTCACCTCTGAAAGATTAAGAATTGAAAAATTAGGTGGTGTGATATATGATGGCTATCTGAATGGCCAACTATCAGTAGCACGGGCTCTTGGAGACTGGCATATCAAGGGCTCTAAAGGTTCAAACTGTCCTTTAAGCTCCGAACCAGAATTTGAAGAAATTTTTCTGACAGAAGAAGATGAGTTTTTGATAATGGGATGTGATGGACTTTGGGATGTAATGAGTAGCCAGTGTGCAGTTACAATGGTTAGGAAGGAACTGATGCAAAATAATGATCCTGACGGGTGTTCAAAAGTACTTGTCAAAGAAGCACTTCAGCGAAACACGTGTGATAATCTTACAGTTGTTGTGGTGTGCTTCTCCCCGAACCCACCTCCAAAGATTGAAATTCCTAAATCTCAAAAAAGGAGAAGTATATCAGCAGAAGGCCTAGATCATCTCAAGGGTGTTTTGAGTGGCTTATGAACAAGTAGTTTCAGAAAACACACTGTGTTGTATATTTTTGAAAATTTCCATTTTTGTAACACAAGCACAAGACTGTTGTAACTTGTTCTGGGGAATATGTTGACTAGAATGCAAGATGATCATCCTCAGGTTTTTGAAATAACAGTTGTTTTTTCCCTTTGATTAGGACTCAAATCCTAGAATAGTCCATTGGAAGAAGCTAGAAGTTATAATAATATGCTTGTTATTTGTAAAACGATACCTCAAATTTCTAACGTCAAAATAAGGCATCAAATTTTTTTCTTTTTTTCTTTTTCTAATATTAAAAAAAATTGTATTCCTTTCTCATTATTTTATTTTCTATGTAAATAGCCTGGGCCCCCGAGCAAACCGGCCCAACCCAAGTAACAATTAGTACAATTGGTAACGAATAAAAGCGCTGTAAATAGTTTCAGCTTCATCGTTTACTCTCCAAGCGGCCCTCTGATGTCGACCCTGAAAGAGATCCTGACACGGCGTCCGGTAGCAGCCACGATCCGGCTGACTGTGCCAGCCGGTGGTGCCCGACCGGCTCCGCCAGTGGGTCCAGCTTTAGGTCAATACCGGCTCAATTTAATGGCATTCTGCAAGGACTTCAACGCGCGCACGCAGAAGTACAAACACGACACACCGATAGCCGTCACGATAACGGCGTTCAAAGACAACACTTTCGAGTTCACAGTGAAGTCACCGTCAGTTAGCTGGTACCTCAAAAAGGCGGCGGGGATAGAGTCGGGTAGCAGCCGACCCGGGCACGTAACAGCGTCGACGGTGACTTTGAAACATATTTATGAGATTGCAAAAGTTAAGCAATCTGATCCGTACTGTCAGTATATGTCATTAAAGAGTATTTGTAAGTCAATTATTGGGACAGCTAATACTATGGGAATTAAGGTTGTCCAGGAATTGGATTAGATTTTTTGAAAAAAATTTTAAAAAAAAAATTTTTCTTGATTTGAGAATTTGCCTGAAGAAGAATCTGTTAAAAGCTTGTAATCTTCTGTTTTTAGTTTTTGATCTATGATATACTGTTTAATCTTGGCTTAAATAAAATCTACTATCTGGTTAAGTAGCATTAATCATTTGCATAAAATTTCATTTGTTAGCTTGGTTTTTGTTGAATGATGGGGTATGTGCAAAATGTGATCTTGATTACGCAATTGCATATTGGGATTATAGGTTGCATTGGAGTGTAGATGGTTGATCTTGGGTGCAGTGTGGATGGGTATTGGAGTGAAGGTGCATTTGTTCTTGGTTGAGCTTATTTAGCTATTTGGATGATAGGTTGTTTGTAGATTGAGACTTCTTGTTCTGCAAAACGGTTATCTTGATTACACAATTGCATATGATTTGGACATGGTGTAGATGGGTATCGGCTTGAAGGTGCATTTGTTCTTGGTTTAGCTTATTTACCTGTTTGGATGATAGGTTGCATAAAGCTTGTCGATTGAAATTTCTTCTGCAGCTCTAGATCTTAGGTTTCGCTGGATGAAAAAAGATGTCATTTGCTTCACCTGATGATGGCATTAGGAAATTAACATGTGGCTTCAAATTCTGTAGTTCACGATTGCAGGTTTTCATTCCTTTTTGAGTTTTATCTACAACCATCTCATTTCCTACTCCCTCTCGTGCATTAGTTAATGGGATGTGCTGCTAGAAATAGTTTCTTTTGTTTTTGATTATTTGTGGAATCCTTTTATTATAAGTGTAACAAGAATTTGCTTTCTGTATGCTTTTGGAGCCATCATTGAGCCATGGCGATTTTGAATGATTTTCTGTATGCTTTTGCCAGCAGACTTGGCATGATTTATTTAATATATTGCGGCATAGTCTATATTGTTCATACAAAACTGCCAAGATGGAGGGCTTGAGCTTATATTCCAGTTTTTATTGCATTTTTAGTCCATGTGAGGTTTATTATAATAATGGTCCACCATGCTCCACAACAGCCATCCACAGTGGCCACCGCCATCATCCTAATTGTGTTTGATCTCAGAGTTGATGTGGCGTCTGGTACCAGTACCAAAGGATACAAACCATGGATAGAACTCACCCTCAAGAACTAGCTTTGCGAAGGAAGAGTGCCCATGAGCTTATTTTGCCATTTGTATTTGTATTCTTTCTCCACGTGAATTTTAAATCGTAAGAGGTAGTTTTGTATTAGTTTTGGATGCCTTTTGTATGATATTGACTATTTTCGTTTGCTTAGCTCTAGCAACGTTGTGTAATACTTGAATACCAATCCATAAATGAGAATTTCGTTTCACCAAGCACCAGAGAATTTTGTTTCATAATAACTTTCGTTTTTTGATTATCTATGCCTATCATTTCTTCCATGTTGACTAGCTACAAAACATTCATCTGCAGTCAAAGTGGAATTATCTAACATTTGGAGCTCAAATTATGCTTTTGTGAGATCGCAATATGGAAGTAAAACCCACCACCTTGACTTCTTCTCTTGCAACCTTTTAGAGTTGGGAGTTGCGCCGAGATTTTTGTTGGGACTCAAAAGTTTTCCTGATACGACGCCAAGATTTTTGTTGTGACTTATCCTAATACAGTATATATGGTAAGGATAGCAACTGCTCTATATTTGATCAAAGAGGGTCGTCTGTAAGTCTGAAATTAGATGCCGAAACTGGACCAAATCGACTTGGCCAAATAACAATAACTCAATTTAAAAGGTGAACGAAAGAATGAACTTTAATCACGCTTGTCACTGGATGTATTGAGCTAAACTGAACACGGGAGAAGAAAACACTCAAAAACGTTGGTTACGAATCAAACCGCTGGTTCTATGCTCAAAGTTCCAAATCCTTCAAATATTACAATACCAAGAGTTATTATCACTCTAAGATCTCTTCTCAGCTTGCAATCAAAAACCATTTCCTCGTCGTCATCGTCCCTTTCGGTGCCAACTGACGAACACGTTGCCCGTCTCATTATAGACCAAAAGTCGGCTTCTGAAGCTCTCGAAACCTTCAAATGGGCCTCAAAAATCCCAAATTTTACACATTCTCAATCCACCTATCGTGCTTTGATCTATAAGTTGTGTACTTTTCGTTGTTTTGGAACTGTGAAGGAAGTGCTCGATGAAATGCCCCACTTAATTCAATCGCCTCCAGATGAATCTATTTTTGTCACAATTATACGCGGTCTTGGCCGAGCCCATAGGATTAAAGAAGTTATCAAGGTTCTTGATTTGGTTTCGAGATTTAACATTAGCCCATCTTTGAAAATGTTTAATTCCATTCTTGATGTTCTTGTCAAGGAGGATATTGATTTGGCTAGAGGATTTTACAGGAAGAAGATGATGGCAAGCGGAATTCAAGGTGATGATTACACTTACGGGATTTTAATGAAAGGTCTTTGCTTAACTAATAGAATTGGTGATGGTTTTAAGCTCTTGCAAGTTATGAAATCACGGGGTATAAAGCCAAGTACTGTGATTTATAATACATTGATTCATGCACTTTGCAAGAATGAAAAAGTCGGGAGGTCAAGGAGTTTGATGAATGAGATGGAGGATCCAAATCTAGTAACTTTTAATATTTTAATTTCTGCATATTGCAAAGAAGAGAATCTGGTTACTGCTCTTGTGTTGCTGGAGAAGAGTTTTGGGTTTGGGTTTGTACCTGATGCTGTTACTGTTACTAAGGTGCTGGAACTTCTCTGCAATGCAGGCCGTGTAATGGAGGGTGTTGAGATTTTGGAGAGAGTGGGGAACAAGGGAGGAGTGATTGACGTTGTCGCATGTAACGCCTTGATAAAGGGTTTTTGTAGAGTAGGGAAGGTGAAAGTTGGGTATCGATTTCTGAAAGAGATGGAACGGAAGGGCTGCCTTCCAAATGTAGACACATACAACATCCTGATTTCTGGTTTTTGTGAATCGGGAATGTTAGATTTAGCTCTTGATATGTTCAACGATATGAAAAAAGATGGGATCAGTTGGAATTTTGTTACATATGATACATTAATTAGAGGTCTGTGTTCAGGAGGGCAGTTGGAAGACGGATTTAAGATTTTAGTATTGATGGAGGATAGTAAAGAGCGTTCTAAAAGCCGAATTAGTCCATACAATAGCGTGTTATACGGTCTTTACAAGGAAAATCAACTGGATGAAGCGCTTCAATTTCTACAGCAGATGGAGAAGTTATTCCCCAAAGCTGTTGATAGCAGCTTGAAGGTTATAAACTTTTGTGCGGATGGCCATATGGAAGATGCAAAAAGGGCTTTTGATCAGATGATTGGGGAAGGAGGAGTTCCGAATGTGGTTGTTTATGACTGTTTAATCCATGGATTATGCCAAGAAGAGCGTGTACGTGAAGCATTCGAGCTGATAAATGAGATGGTTAGCCATGGTTATTTGCCCACTGTATCGACATTCAATGCATTAATCAGTGGGTTTTGCAGACAAGGAAGAGTTGGGACTGCTTTGAAGCTCATGGAGGATATGGTTGCCAGAGGTTCCTTACCTGATACAGTAAGTTACAGCTCTTTGGTCAATTCTCTTTGTAAGAAAGGAGATTTTCAAAATGCTTTAAAGCTTCTTTTACAAATGGTTGATAAAAGCATCCTTCCTGATTATTCAACATGGAATTCTTTGCTTCTTTGTCTCAGTCAACAAAGCAAGAACACATCCCATGTAAATAAATTACTACAATCAATCATAGAGACATGAATTATTGTTTAAGGTCGATTTCATTTGCTCTGTATTTTGTTTTGAGTATTTTTTAGATATTCAAGCAATACCATTGATAGCCCAAATGAAGGTGACTCTTGAAGTTGAATATTTTATGTTTTCAGCCTTGACTAAAATTTTAAATTGCATCTACCGGAGTTCTAGTCCCCTGCGGACATAACAGGGTCTCGGCAAAACAGGTACGACTCATGATTATAATATTTTATCTGGAAAATTGAAAAGATGTAAGAAAATACCAAAAAGGAAATATAATGTGTAGTGTGTACGGATAATAATAATAATAACGAACTTATTTGGCCCACAACGGATAGTTAAACGTTAGTACAGTTCAATTCAACATCTGTCGTGGCCTGGGGCTGGAATTTTATTAAGAAAATACGTAATTCATGTGCATACCGATATTTTTTTATTAAACGTTTGCAATTTGTGGATATTTTTCTTGCGGTTTGACGTCAGCAAATGGGTTACGACACACAACATTATTCACGTGCAAGGTGTCCTCAAGCTGTAAAGCATTAGAGACGGCCGCCAGACCATTCTAACAAATGTTCGATAGAAAATCGGCAACGAGAAAGTAACCAAAAAAAAAATCTTACGTTTCACAAACTCGTATCTTCCGTATCACCCACAAAAATAAATAAACTTTGTTATTGTTAAACGGGTCATTTTTTTCACCATGTCTTTGTTATATGGGGTTGTCATTTTTTCACATCGATTTCCTTTGTCGAGCTCATTTTTCTTTTGTTAATACCCTATTAGTCATGTTGTCCGATTGATGTTTGATGATGTCAAATCCGATTGGGCTTCTCTTTCTATTGCTGACGTATTATAAATATCTATCCAGACATTATAGGAGTACTTATACAGAATAGAATTACTCTAATTGGGAGTTGTCGATCTAACTCCCACAAAATAATTTTACTATTTTAACATTTAAACTATCTAAATTTACAATCTGGCTCAGTCCATAAAAGGATACTTACTGTTATTATTTAGAGAGACAAGTCAACTTCCCGTCAGCCACTCTTCTCAGAAGTGGATGGCCCCCCTTTGTTTTTCTTGGACCCTCAACTTTCTGCAGCTTCCAATTATGTACTTCTCATTCTACCGTTCCCCTTTCTAAGAAAGCTTCCCAATTAATATCAAAATTATCTAATTCTAATTCATACACAAATAGCTTGATCTTCTATGTCATTTTCCTCGTCTGTGGCTCTTATGTCCTACCGCTAATCTGGAAAAGGCTTCAACATTTCATATTCTAAACCAATTAATCCAATCCCTCTCTGAAACATGGGATTTGATAAAGAAGCAAGCTCATCTTCCTATGTACTGCCACCATTCCCAAGAGAAGACACTCCACTTTTTCCCAAAACAAATCCTCTTTCTTCTCTATCGAAAACCTTTGCCAATATTTTCATAGCCATAGTTGGCGCAGGTGTATTAGGCTTGCCTTACACATTCAAGAAAACTGGCTGGATCATGGGATCGCTTATGCTCGTCTCTGTTGCAGCCTTGACTTATTACTGTATGATGCTTTTGGTTCTCACGCGCCGCAAGCTTGAAACTCTTCATGGTTTCACCAAGATCGGCTCTTTTGGCGATCTGGGTTATGCAGTTTGTGGATCGGTTGGTCGTTTTACTGTTGATGCCATGATAGTTCTTTCACAAGCTGGTTTTTGTGTTAGTTATCTAATTTTCATTGCCAATACTTTAGCTCATATGATCAATCGCAGTACTTCGCAGAATATCCTTGGATTTTTGTCTCCCAAGGCTTTATATATTTGGGGTTGTTTCCCTTTTCAATTGGGTTTGAATTCAATTCAGACTCTGACCCATTTGGCTCCTTTGAGTATATTTGCTGATATTATTGATCTTGGAGCTATGGGAGTAGTGATAGTGGAGGATGTCATGATTTTTGCAAAGCAGATGCCCGCATTAAAGGCTTTTGGTGATTTCTCTGTTTTCTCTTATGGTATCGGTGTTGCTGTTTATGCCTTCGAAGGAATTGGCATGGTACTGCCATTAGAATCCGAGACTAAAGACAAAGACAAGTTCGGAAAAGTGCTAGGATTGTGCATGTTATTCATTTCTATATTGTTTGCAGGATTTGGTGTCCTGGGTTACTTTGCTTTTGGTGAAGAAACGAAAGATATAATCACTACCAATTTGGGTCCAGGACTAGTGAGCATTTTGGTGCAGCTAGGTTTGTGCATAAATCTGTTTTTCACATTTCCACTGATGATGAATCCTGTTTATGAGATTGCAGAGCGGCGGTTCTGTGATACTAGGTATTGCCTGTGGCTGAGATGGGTGATTGTTTTGGGTGTGACTCTGGTGGCTCTGTTGGTTCCTAATTTTGCAGATTTTCTTTCGCTTGTGGGCAGTAGTGTGTGTGTTGTACTGGGTTTTGTGTTGCCTGCTTCGTTCCATTTGCTGGTATTCAAGCAAGAGCTTGGCTGGAATGGGATGGTCTTGGATGTTGCTGTTCTAGTTTTTGGGGCAATAATTGCAATCTCAGGAACTTGGTCTTCACTGATGGAGATTTTCGCAACCAATGCATAATTATGCATTAGAGACTCTCCTCCTTGTTTGATGTGTTGTGCAAAATTATTCCTGAGTTGTAATGGAAAACTAGTATCAAGCAATTTACTTCACATTATTCTATTTCATAATTTGATCCGTAAAAGGTCATAGTTTAGCTGGTAATTTACTATAATCATTGTGTAGAATTTGATTCCGTTCATGTTCTCCGATTCTTTCAGGCATTGCTTATATTCTATTCGAACTCAATCGTTATCTTGAAATTTTATTACATAATCAATACTGAAAATGTGAAATGAATATATCCAATACATGTATTTGGGGACCGTTACAGCAGGATCCACCCAATAACAAAATATATCGCGGGAGACATCTTTTAACAATTCCTCCACAGATAGTTCACCAATAGATACAAAACATTAGTCATACGATCAACAACATGAGAACTGGCAATCAATACAGAAAGCACATAAATATAATTATTCCAAGGCAAATACAATCAATCCAACAAGTACTCACAATAGAACAAAATATAGTCCATTTCATCAGAACAGCATTAGTATACTCATAATTATGAAGAGATTTCAAGTTTAAACCACGCAAGACCAATACAAAGAGAAAATTAACAGTACAAGAATGAAGAACCAATTTGCAAGCTATGATGTCTCAGAACAAGATGCAAACATCAAGGATGATCAATACCTGATATTTGAAAACAAAATTACATATATAACCAGGCTATCCTGATTTCAAAAATTACAAAAGAATACAATAGAAAATTCTATCTTCAAAAAAAGGAATCTACAAAATTAAGCATATTGCACAACTACTAAATTGTCACATTATATACTCAACAAAGAAACAAGCCACCACACCTAAAATGAACAAATCTTACCAACAAGGGCTTCAAAGTGATGAAGAAAGGGAGTGGAAGTGTATAATAGTTCTGACACAATTTACCTAACTAAAAGGCGCTCCAATTACCAGAACTTCTGTTTTGAGTTTTACCCTCTACTGATGTCTTAAATGGCCCAGTGGATCCAAATGGATCTGTGTTGTCAAATGCCAGGACCCCAGAACTTTTATGAGTAAGACTGTCTTCTGATGTCCTAAAAGGTCCAGATGTCCCAAATGGATCAGTGTCATCAAATGTGGGGAACCCATGACCATGATCAAAGTCATTAGTACTGTGCATAGAATCAAATCTTGCCAGGGAATTTTGTGACTGGAAATATCCACTGTCATGTGCATTGAATGAATCAAACCTCGACGAGAGACCGTGACTCTGATCAGAATCTCGGGTGCTGAGAACAGAATCAAACCTAGCAAGGGAATGGCGTGGGGACTGGAAGAGTCCACCGTCATGCAAGTTAAAGGAATCAAACTGAGAGAAGCTGTCAAACGACTGATCCTCCGATGCTCCAGTAAACCTTCGCGGGGAGTTCCCAAAGTTGTAGGCAGGGGTACTTGGAACAGAATCAGCAAATACAAATGGACTCTTCCCCTTATCAAATGAGTAGTCATCAAGCCCTCCACTAAATCTCCGAGGGGAATTTGTAATACTGTACGCAGGGGTGCTCGGAACAGAATCGGCAAAAACAGATGAGGTCTTCCCCTGAAACAAGTTATTGTTATGGGTGGACGACTCTGTTCTTATTGGCTTTAGACCAAAGTCCTCAAGACCGTATATAGAACTTTCAACATGTCTCCCATGATCAGTGTCCTACATTAAAGAAAAAATAAATATATTAAACTAGTCCATTAGCATTTCATGCAACAAGTTCACTTAAAATTTTCACAAATTTATCAAGAAGTCTGCATGCACCCACCCAACTGTCAACTAGCTTATCACCCTATTCCCCTTTCAAAATAACATCTAACCGTCACAATTTAGAGACAGTAAAGAAATCATCCAGAAAGAGAATAAAAAGATTTCATCTCCTTCAATTTTATCAGGGTGGCAAAACAACATGAAATACTTGCATGCTAAACAGGATGACTGTTGCCAACACAAATTAAAGTGAAAAACAAATGATCTAGACAACATAATCAAACTTGTAAACCACTGCTTTCAGTGCCTCTCCAGCTACGCATTATGATTCAAGAATTTGCAATGTACAACAATAATTGTTCACAAACCTTGGCATTATTCGTGTCAAAGCCCCAAACTGATTCAGTATCATATTGAGAGTCAAACCTGCCCCAGCCAGGTTCATCAAAACCTCTGTCTCCAGAAAATTCAGATTCAAGACCAACCTGATCACTGAACAAGTAAATCATCAAAAATTCAGTCTAAATATAGCTACAAAAGGTCGAAAAACAAAAAACAAAAAGAAATTGAATCCCACTGCCAAGGAGTGTCTGCAACATAATTTTGGTCGGTAGACCACCAACAAAAGAAAAGAAAAGAAAAAGGAGAAAAAAAAAACATACCTCTGAATTTCTTTACCATGGGGCGAACCATCAGCAACAACGTCCTTTACGTTTGGGGAATCTAAGACTTCTTGAGATTGGTTCCCTACAGCACCACTTCCAGCTGGACTGTAAGGAAGACCTTTTGCCAAGCCATCGTCATTTTGCTCATGAGCTAATTCATTCTCAGATATTGCTTCCCCTTTACTTGCATCCTTCTCTGATTTAGAATCAGAATTTGAGGATGAAGCACCCTTCTTTGCTTTAGTATCAGTGTTTGAGGATGAAGCAACCTTCTCAAATTTAGTATCGGTGTTTGAGGATGAAGCATCCTTCTCAGATTTACCATCAGTATTTGAGGGCAAAGCCTTTGCACCATCATTTGTGGAAGTTGTTTCTTTATTAGCCAATGAAAATTTTTGTTTCGGAGGAGCTATGACATTTTGCACATCAAGAGTGAATTCCTTTACAAACGTGAATCCTGGAGAATGATAAAAATCAGTGAGTCAGCAGAATTATAACTCAATGTACAGCTAACATTGAAACAGAGAGAAATACAATTCTAATTTTCTCAGGCAGTAATTGCATCAATCATACAGGCAACTGATCAACAAACCTTCATCTTCAAGCCTGTCCCATTCTTCATCCCAATCAGCTGTTCCTTCTTGGATTCCAGGTTGCCACCCTTAAGAAGAGCATCAATGAAAGTATGGAGAAGTTAAAACCAGATCTTCCATACTAGAACTAATAAATTAAACTCAGTCATGCAGCTAATTTTCATGAATAACATAGCTTCTGCTGCACTTGTAACAAAAGAAGGCTCACTGTATATTATAGGGGAAAAATACTGAAAACTCAAAAAAAATTCTTATAGAAAAAAATCACAAACCATATTATCAACATCAGAAATCCATTTTATTTAAATCCTGGGCATATGTATTTCAAAATCATATTCCTGCAAATCTCAGGAACATTTTAATACCTAGAAGCTCTTCATATTCTCTGTCTTCTGCTCGTTATGAAGATCAAACCACAATTTTATACCTAACCGAAACATTTGTTGTAAATTATACAATAGTCATAACTTTTGCTTACTTCTCCATTTCGTTCAAGTTATTGAAAAAGAAAATAAAGAAATTTAAATAGAGAATAAATTATAATAAAAATGTACGTAAATCCACTTTCAAGCCTATACCTTTCCTCTGAATAATACGGTTATGTTATTATCCAAGTACTAAAATTGGGGACACTCTGATTAATAGAACTGGTCAGAATTAAGAAATCAGCTAATTAATTCACAAATGGAACGGTGAAAATAAACATACCAAAGGGAAGCTCAGCCAATGAAGTTGGTTTTGCACGCAACCCATATTGTTTGCAGCGATCGTTCAAATTTTTCACTAGTTCCTCGAGTTCATTTTGGATACGGTCAGTCAG
>JAWDEX010000017.1:885790-900005 GCA_035221805.1 Trichilia hirta
TGGAAAAGTTAAAACAAGATATTCCATGCTAGAACTAATAAATTAAACTCAGTCATGCAACTAATTTTCATAAATAACATGTATTTAAAGGAGAAAAAATACTGAAAACTCATAAAAAAAAATTCGCAATGATATGATCAACCTAAGAAATCCTGTTTTATTTAAATTCTGGGAATATTTATTTCAAAATCATATTCCTGCAAATCTCAGGAACATTTTAATTTCTGCTCATTGCGAAGATCAAAACCACAAACATTTGCTGTAAATTATACAATACAGTCATAACTTTTGCTCACTTCTCCATTTCATTCAAGTAATTGAAAAAAAATAAAGACATTTAAATAGAGAATAAATTGAAATAAAATGGTTCGTTAATCCACTTTCATGCCTATACCTTTCCATTGACTAATATGGCTATATTATTATCTAACTACTAAAATTGTGGATACTTTGATTAATAGAACTGGTCAGAATTAAAAAATCAGCTAATTAACTCACAAATGGAACAGTGAAAATAAACATACCAAAGGGAAGCTCAACCAGTGAAGTTGGTTTCGCACGTAACCCATATTGTTTGCAGCGATCGTTCAAATTTTTCACTATTTCCTCGAGTTCGTTTTGGATATGGTCAGTTTGTTGCTGAAAAAAAAAAATAAAAACAAAAAAAAACTCTACTTACAAATTTTCAGACAATCTCCACCTGAGCAATTACAGTTACAGCATACCTGAAGAGCAACATCACCACTGTCTCTTTCCATTTTGACAATCGCCTGATACAATTCCATCTTTTTCTCCTGCAAGTGAACCGGTGCAATATAGCAAATTTAGGATAGATGAGAGAAAGGGATCAGATGAGTCTATACAAGAAAAACCTTTCATTGTTCATCACCCAACAAAAACTACCTGAATATCACGAAATGTAGCCTCTTCAAGAGTTAGTTTGGAAGCTACATCTCCAGATTGCTTGTATTTCTGTTCATACTTCTTTGCCAGCAACTCAACCTGAATACAATTTTCCGCCATTGATCCAAACAAGTAGCAAGGTTATATAAAAAACCAGTAAAATAGCACAAGCTTAAAGAGATACCTCACGTTTATCACCAGCCACCCTTTCTGTGATCTCATTAAGCCGATTGTCACATCTGCTTTTATATAAAATCTGTTACCAGATGATAAAACACAAAATAAAGAAAAAAGATATATAGGTTATTCATCATGAACTTCCAAAGTAATGCTCAGAAATGATAGATATAATTATTCTACAAGTAATAAGCATCCTAAACAACACTTTAAATAGCTTAAAGATTGTACAATGTCTTATAATTCAACTAAAATTTATCAGCTACCTCAAAAAAAAGTACAAATCCATCATGGTTTATTACTAAGTTCACCATCAAAGACAAGCAAAATCAAACAAGACGTTATAGACCACAAGTGTACCGACAAGCCACCCTATATAATTCATATTCCACTGATTTGCAAATGAATAAATCCCAAAACTCACCCCCACTCCCCCTCTCTTCCCTCCCTTTCCCTTTTCTCTTTTCCTGTGTTGCCACAATATTACTTCTGACATCATGATGAACAAACAGTCCCCTCATCCCTAATGCTGTCGAGTCTTTGAGTTTCTAGCCCTAGACTTTTAGGCTTCAACATGTCCTTAGGCACTCCTTAAACTACCTTGAATGAATACCAAGTAAAACAACATTTCTTTGCAACCCCAAAAAATAATTCTAACCTCCTGCATTACAAGTATGGAAAAGACAGCTAACCAAACAAAGTAAACTTGAATTTTTAATATGAATTATATTTTTTATGACATGCAAAATATCTAGAATTCTTTCAAACTTAAACAACCCAAGTGTGAGCTTAAAAGTCAGAATACTAAACGCATTTGTGACTGTTTGCAATTGTTTCTTGGTCATTGACATGTAAGCTCAAATCAAAATACTATTAAACATCACGTCATGACAGAAAAAGTAAAAACTTTGTAGAGAATACTCACAAGTTCCTGCATCTTGGCGCGATAGAACTGAATCTTCTCCCTGGAAGTCAGTATCTCCTTTTCCAATTCTTCAACCTATAATCAGAATTGAAGGAAAAAATCAGACATAACTCCTCGAAGAAAATATGCCATGCTGCATTCAGTCAAAATATAGCAACAAAAAGAAGACAAGTTTATATACAGTTCAAACTTTTTCATATCTTGATAACAGCTAGACAGTCCTTGAACACAAAAGGATACAGAACAAATAATTAAAACCAATACCTTCTAAAGAACAAATTGAGAATGACAATCAGACTATATTTATCTTAATCCTCTGAAAAAGAAGAAATTAAACTAATGAAATTATTTTGGTGAACAACCATGATTTATATCCTATATACACAATTTAAATACATATGTTAGTTAAATTGAATAAATAAGCTTCACAGAAATGACCGAAATATTGATACATTACTAAAATGGTTAGGGACAAAAGTTCCATTGGTTATGAAATGACTACTCTTAATTATGATTAAAGAAATGGAAGAATCTCTGACTATTTAGAAATGAAGTAAAAGCAAAAACTTAAATCTTAAAAAAAAAAAAAAAAAAAAAAATGATCAGGCACAATTCATAACCGATCATACATGCTTCAAACAAGAAATGGCAAGAGCACAGAAAATACCCTTTTATCCGCTTCAGTTGCCTCTTTGAGCTTAACATTTAATGAATCTTTTTCCTCTTTACTGAGTTGATCAACAAGATGTTTTTCCAGCTCTGGAACTTTGGGCTTTTGTGAAGGGGGTTGCACAGTTCTATCAGGATGGACAGCAGGAACAGGCCTAGGTGGCTTTCCTGTCGGAGGCCTTGTACTATGCGATTGCTGCAAACCTGATCAATAATTGACTTCCCTCAATTGATCCATAGATTGATAAAAGGGGAAGCAATTAAGAAATAAATGTTGAAAGATTGTGACGCCATAAGAAAAAACTTACCAGCAGCAGGGCCCCAAGTTGCACTACTGTGTGGAGCTGTTGGATGACCTCTAGTGGAAAACATAGCTTCATCAGGCATGATAGTTCTTGGAAGCATTGTTGGAAGAGGGTGCCCTTCTCTGTATCGTTCCATCAGATAGAGAGCAGTACAGAACTCCTTCGAAGACAGCATACTGTCACTATCTTGGTCAGACAAATCCCATACCTGCTTTAAGACCTCTGAAACACCAAAATAATTATAGTAATGAACATCATCTGATAATTAATTACCTTTTCTAAAAAATGTTAAACAATAGTTGAGCACATTTTCCGAAAGATCCTGCTCAAGTTCCAAAATGCATTATTCAGAAAAAGAGATCAAAACACCTTTTGGCAAATGAGCCCGATGATTCAAATCAACCAAAGGAATAAGTGCTGAAGTTCAGAATACTCTACTAAACCACTTTTCCAACAAATCTATGGTTGATTCTAAGGGGTCTTTTCTTATTTTCAGCAACCCGTAACATAGTTTTGCAAAATGACCCAAAAAGATATATCTCCAAACCTTATTTTCACATTCATAAATGGGAAAACAACCACAAATAGTTAATTATGAATGCGCTAAAATTTTGTGACCATCAATGAGCTTATGCAAAACCAACAGAATGAAACTATGAACAAGAAAAAGTATGCGAAATTCATGGACCACCTCTTGGGAGCCTCCAACTCAAGAAAAGGTTGCGTGCTTGTTCACCAGTGATTTTTCCATCTTTATCCACGTCCACTTGCACAAAAACTTTAGTATACTTCTGAACCTCAGATTGAGTCATTTTTGGCCATGGAACATGGGACTGACTGGAAGACGAACTCACAGCTCCTACAGGAAGACTGGTTGGAATAGAAGCAGGGGTACTTTTTGCCACAAACTGCTGGTTCTGTCTTCCTGCAGATTGACCTTGCTCATACTGACCACCCACAGGTTGCTGAGAAGATGTAACTTGCAATGGTTCAGCTGGAATAGGTTTCATGGAAGGTTCAGGCTTAAGAGATGCTGGAACAATCGATGTTATACTACCTGCCGAAGATGTACCAGCGTCTTGCTTTGGTTGAACTGGAGTAGCAGAAAAGACATCTCCAAAAAGTGAGTCAGAGGTAAACCCATTTCCTGAAACAGCCAATGCTTTGGAATCTGAGTCTTTAGGCTTTGGAGCAGTGATTGGTGTTTGACCAGAAGTTTCTGCTGGCCTAGGTTGAACAGGAGAAGAAAAACTTGAAGCTGGCAAACCAAATCCATCCTCTGTGGAGGGAGGACTAATCGCCCTGCTAGTAACTGGTGAAGAGGCTCCAGCTAAAGGACTGCCTGTACTTCCACCAAGCCAAGCAGTTGATAGGCGTCCCAATGTGCCTCCACTGTGCATACTTTGACCTGAAAGAACTTGCTGGGGGTGAGATGCAGTACCAGGAGGCATAGCTTGGGATGGTCTGATAAACTGATTTGGTTGGGATGGAAAGAATTGTTGATTTGTGCCCACATTTCTGGGGCCGTGTGGTCCTCTGACACCCATATTTTGAGGTGATGGAGTACCACTCAACTGCGGAGCAGACACTTCCACCTTAGAATGAGCACTGGGGCTAGCTGCAAGGTTTATTTGGGGTGCTGGGATTTTAGCAGAAGCAGGACCATATAATGCAGCCTTCACTATATCCGGGGTCAATTCTCGCTTACTTTGTGCCACAGTGACAAGTTTAAGAGCATTAAAAAACTCTGATCGATTAAGAAACCCAGCCTTTCTCTGATCAGAATTTGACCATACCTGCATACGACAAAGCCATACATAGAATACCAATTCAGTAACAAAATGTTGACCCCCCAACATAAACAACCTTACAGAAGCTAAAAACTAAGTAAAGCTCCAAATTTAACAAAAACACCGAGTAATTCACTGAACCCCAATACCCAAATACACTTGCCTTTTGCTCCTTTGACTTATGGTATCATTACAGTATGACATAGTTGTTGTAATTTAAGATAAATGTCTAAAATTTATCCACCAAACATTTACAATCAGAATGTCAACCCCATCAGCTTACCGTCGAACAAACGAATGTGCATTGACACAAAATTGCAACAATCGCTACTCTAAGAGGATATATTTCCACTTAAGTCAATGAACTAAATACGAACAAATCCTTGCATACTCCCTCAAACACATATTGAACATTATCTTAACTCGTATACAAACTCCTCCAGCTGATAAAACCACCTATAACTACTAATCTCAATAAAATCCGAAAAATCACCTATAACTACTAATCTCAATAAAATCTGAAAAAACAAATACAGCAAAATCATCACACGCCAAGTTTCCGATCATTTCAAAATTCATTCAAGCTTCTCCCACAACAGACACCTAATCCTTCCTAACGCCAAAGATGTTCAATCCTAACTCTTTTACCAGCCTCACTTTCGTAAATAACGTATTAATAAAAAAAATCCGCTCCCTAATTGTGCCAAAAACTGAATCTGACTGATAATTCGAACAAATTTAACTGGTGGTGAAAATTAGATAGTTGAAGGAACAACAATTGATGAAAATGAATACAGTGCCGTTATCGATTGGCAAAAAGATGATGAATTACCTGTGCTAGAACTCCTTTCGGCAAGTTGGAGCCCTGAAAGAAAGCAACGGCTTCAGCTCCACTGATCTGACCATCGCCGTCCAAATCTGCTCTTTTAAAATACGCTTCGTATAGATCAGTATTGCTTGCATTTTGCCCCGCCATTTCTAAATTGATAGATCGCGAGAAGAATCTCTCGCCGGATTGCGACTAGATAACTAAAATAAATCAATATTTCAAGTATTTAGCAAATAATAATAATTTAAAAAAATAAAATAAATAATTAACCGGAGCCCAAAAATGTCCCTTCGATTTTAAGAGTTGGCCGGATCTAATTTGTTGAGTGTATCAAGCGAGTATGTCGAGAACAGCATGCCTGTAGGAACGATGCTGTTTAATTTGAGTGACCAGACCTCATCATTTTACGGGAAAACGCCGTCATTTCGAGACGGCGTTGCACCTTTTTCTTGCACGTGTAAATAATTATTCCCAAAGGCGACGAAAGGGTTTCGAATTTTCAGTCACCTAAAAATAAATAAATATGGGTAAAATTTTAATTCTTTATTAATGGTTGAATTTTGTGTATTTTATTTTAATTCGTAAAATTTAATTAATTTAATATGCTAAATAAAAAAATTTTTAATTAATGCAATCCATCACACGGTAAATTTGAGATTTTTTTAAGTTAATTAAGCAAAAAAAATTTACATTAAAACTTTTTTTTATCAAAGTGTAATATTATGTAATCTTAAAAAAAACTCAATAATAAATTTTATATTATTTCATAAATAAGATGATATTTATTTATTAAATAGCATATTAAGCATTAAAAAATATTTCCAGAATAAGTTTTACATTACTTGATAATATAAAATGATATTTTATTTATTAAATAACAAATTATTTATTACATGTAAATAAATATTTTTAAATAGTCCCCAAAGAGTGCGGCTTGATGAATAAGGACATGCTGGACAGCTTTAAGCTGATGCCGTGTTCGAATTCAAGAGTGCAATTCTTTGTAAGAGTATGGGGCAGTCAGAGGATTTTAATCTACATCACATTGTTGGGCGGTCTCTTGACACGCAGAAGGACTGCAGCAAGCACTGATTTTGTGTTCCACGTAGCAGACGCTGCGATTTAAACTCTGCAGAGGACATATATATATATATATATATATATATATTCAAATAGATGGAGAATGGAAGAGTAAAAGCTTCATTAATTTGCTTTAAAAAAATTATTTATTTTTGCATAGATTAATTTATGTTTTTCTACATTTATTTAAATATTTATGCAATTTTTATAAATTAAATAGTATATCTTTTAAAATAATTAATGGCCCCACTTCACTATTTAATTAATAAAAGTTATGACACTATTACAAATAAAAAAATTGGTATACAATTTTTTTATGTTTAAGGTAATTATATTCACTAATTAATCATATATAACAAGTTTACTTTGAACCAAAACCTCATTAATAATACTTAAAAAAATCTCATTAATAGTTTAGCGATAAATACTTTCTATTTTAATAAGGTTCAAGAATTTTAAAAAAATCTCATTAATAGTTTAATGAAGAATACTTTTTATTTTAAAAAGGTTCAAGAATTTTCTCATATTTGGTATAGGTTCTTTAAATGTGTAATAGAAATAAAAATTATTGTCATGGAGTATAATTATAGCATTGTATTTTAATATAATTAATTTTTACTTAATTTTATAAGTTAAATTATAAAATCTATTTAATAACGTTAAATTTAAATCGAATTTATTTATTTTAACTAATATTTAAAACTTTAACTTTAATCCCTCGTAATAGCTGTGAAGTTACAGCATTTGAATACCAAAAATACTCTTGCTTATATCAAATGAAAATTATTCATATTGAATGTAGATTTTTCAAGTGGCATCACAAGATATGCAGTTTTATTTTGAATATTGCTAATTGTAATAATAAGTTATAATATTGTAAAATTAAAAAAAAAACTTTATTTATGAATAAATATTCCCCCAAAAATTGTGATTTATTACGTTAATTTTCATACAATAATATTACTCATTTTAAAATGTATTCAAAATAAAATGACAGGTAAATTAACATGTATTTATTAGATGGTAAATTTTTACAAATTTTTAAAATTACTTATTAAGCTATTTTATTATCCATGATTTTTATTAATAAAGACACAAGAGCCAAAAATATAGTTAATTTTACAAAAATATTATATTTTTAACTTATATTTTAAGTGATATAAATTACTAATATATTATTATACCATCTTACTTATTAATTATTATATAAAAATGATTAATATTTAAAATTAATTAAATTAATATGTAAACTAAAATGTTTGTCCCTTAAAATATAAATATTGAGATAAAAATTAAGAAATATAATCCTACTCATGTTTTATAATTCATTAAAATTAATTCACATATAAATAAAATAAAATAAGATTCGATTTTGTTGTTTTATAAAACGCTGAAAAAACGATGGGCTATCCCATTTGAATATGTTGGGCCCCCATATGAATCCCATTATGAAGTTTCCTTTTTCGGCGTATGTGAAAAATAAATACGCTAGTCACGACTCATTACAAATTCTACGCGTCCCAACGCTGGAAATTTCGCAATGACGTCGAGGCGATTAGTAGACGGTAATTAGCGGACAGATTGCAATGCCATCGTATGGCGTACGCAGCAACGATTGTCACGTCATTTGGTTACATCACCTCTTGAAATAAAGAGCCTTCTTCTCGCGCATCCAAATCAATGGGCTGAATTTTTTTATTCTAATAATCAAAATTTATATTTTTTAGGTAGTCCTATTTAGACATATTTAAAAAAAAAGTTGTTATCAAAATGTATTTATTAGACATACTTTTACATTTAAAAATCACAAATTTATTTTTCTTTATTTCTCTTTTTTTATATATTTTACAAACATATTTCAAAATTAATCATACAATTAAAAAATAAAAATATAAAAATATTTTTAAGCATAATTAAACAATTTTTTTAATGTCAATCAGATTAAACAAATTCAAATTTATTGATTAGCATATTAAATTAAGTGATAAATTTGTATTAGAATTTCATTAGATTATTGTTTAAAAACTTCAAATATCAATATTGAAAAAGAAACAGGTAAGCAATTGAAAATGAATTTTTTATAGCACAGTTCGAACGTCTGAATTTGTAATTTCAAAGGAATTCAATCATTTTTATTTTTACGAAATTAAAAAGAAAATTAATAACGATTTACTACCCAAAAATACCCTCAACAACGATCTAAGTAATAATCATAATGCAGTTGGTTTACACGCATCACCAATCGAACCCCATACAAAAATTTGATCGCAACACTCCACCTAAGAAACGTTTCTGTATTCGGCCCCACCACGTAAGCAAAATAACGGGTCAAATAGTAAATTCACGACACAGCTTTAAACGGGTAAACAAATGGGAAAAAAGTGGAGAGAGTTTTCTGCGTTTCTTACCACAGAGCTAGCAAAAAGGCAGGAAGTTAACCCACGAAATTTCAAAAACAAAAACAGAGGAACATTGGAAGGGCGCATTACAAGTTTTCTTTACTTCCATTCTAGATTTACGAGATTGGTTGATTCAATCGATTTTGAGTAACTGATAAACTGAAATCGAATCTACTAGATGTCGTGTTCATCGACATCAGGGTCAGAGGAAGACGATGAGGGAATCGATTCTTACAGGAAAGGCGGTTATCATGCCGTTAGGATCGGTGATCTGTTCGCCGGCGGTCGTTACATAGCTCAGAAGAAGCTCGGTTGGGGACAATTTTCTATTGTCTGGCTCGCTTACGACACTCAATCCTCTGTACGTTTGCCTTTTCTTTCTCGGCTCTTGCGATTCATTTATTCGTTTGAATTTCTATTTTAGGTGAGATTTTTAATGGGATTTGTAAGTGATTTGACTTTATTTAAAAACTTTTTGTTTTTCATTTGGGTCAGTGAAAATTTTTATTTCATATACTGCAAAATCGTAATCTTGGTTAGTTCTTGTAGATTCCAATGCTTGCTGGCCGAAGATTTTTTTTTTTTTAATAAAATATAATCTTCTTACGTAGTTTTGGATTACTTTTTAAATTTATTTATCTAGTTATATTTTCTTTAATGGGAAAATATGGGGTCTCCGTTTTAAAGTAAGAAGTTTCCTGTTTCTATGTTTGACTCAATTTTCTGACACTTATTTATTTATTTTTTTCATGTTGAGATCAATGCCAATATTAAATGAAATTTTAATATATATCAATGTGGACAAATGCTAATCATGACCTTTTCCTCCATAATATCTATGTCTGTTTTTTGGCATGTTTTGAAAGATGACAAGTGCATGTTTAAATTCCATATGTTTAGTTATGGCTTATTATCTTTATTTTGTTCATTAAACCGGAATCAATGGTACGTAGTAATAAACGATGTATTTACTCCAATCTTTTTTTCCCTTGATTTCAAAAGATTGTAGCCGTTAATGAAAATGAATGAAAGTACTGTGTAAACAATATTTGGTAAAATAGGGGCTATTCTACGTAGCTGGAAGCCAATGTGAAGTATTGTTATTAAATATGTTTTCTCACTGGTTTTCTGCTGTATTTATGGTGATAATTTACATATTATCGCGGATTGAGTGTGAGATCATTTTAATTTCCTCGTAGTGGTTTCACTTAGACTTGTCATCATCCATGTTGATTATGAGCACTGGCATGGATATCATTGCAATGTTGGCCTTGTAAAAAATGTGCCAGGTGAGGAGGTTACAGAAAAAATAGAAGATATTAACGTGTTATAGCCTTAAGAAATTGGTTTTGCTGTGGACATTGCATATTTATTTATTTTTAGATAATATTGTTTTATTCTTTAATTGCTTTCGCATATCAATCTAAAGTTCAAAATATTTTGAAAAAATATATTCTCTGTGTATGCATACCCCTCTATTTCTTCACAAGTGGACTATAAGTCTTTTAGAGATTCTATTCTTGAATCCTTATATAGGTTTTTCTTTTGCTTTTCCAGAGTTATGTTGCTCTTAAGATTCAGAAAAGTGCAGCACAGTTTGCTCAAGCTGCGCTTCATGAAATCGAAGTCCTTTCAGCTATTGCTGATGGTGACCCCTCAAATGCCAAATTCGTTGTAAGACTGGTTGACCACTTTAAGCATGTAGGCCCAAATGGGCAGCATCTTTGTATGGTCCTTGAATTTCTTGGTGATAGCTTACTAAAGCTAATAAAATATAATCGCTACAAAGGGCTTGAATTGAATAAAGTTAGGGAAATCTGCAAATGCATTTTGACAGGCTTGGATTACTTACATAGAGAACTTGGCATTATACACACAGACCTAAAACCCGAAAATATTCTTCTCCTTTCTACCATTGATCCTTCCAAGGATCCCATGAGGTCTGGGAAAAATCCAATTCTTGAAAAGCCTGAGAGGAGCCTAAATGGTGGTTCGACCATGAATATGATTGAGAAAAAGTTGAAAAGGAGGGCAAAGAGAGCAGTTGCCAATATTTCTTCTAGAAGAGCTTCAATGGGAGGAATAGCACATATTTCAAAGCCTGAAAGATGTCTGGATGGGATTGATATGAGGTGCAAGGTTGTGGACTTTGGAAATGCTTGCTGGGCCAGTAAGCAGTTTGCTGAAGAAATTCAGACAAGGCAATATAGAGCTCCCGAAGTCATACTCAGGGCTGGATACTCCTTCTCGGTTGATATGTGGTCATTTGCTTGCACAGCTTTTGAGCTTGCTACCGGTGATGTGTTGTTTGCTCCTAAGAGTGGACAAGGCTTTAATGAAGATGAGGCATGTTGGTTTTGCCTATTGATCTGCTATTATGCAATCCATTACAGCATGGCATCCCTAAACCTAAAATAAATACAGAAAATGCTGTGAGCCCTGTGCTGACTTCCTTCATTGCATGATTTCTATCTGATGAGATGATGGTGGAAATAGGCAAATAAGGAAACAGTGAGGAAGATAGGCAATATGTGAAATAACATTAAAAGTAATCAGTATACTGGTTGAAATTAACTAGTTAAACCTTGTAAATTAGCTAACTTTTCGATGTGTTTTTCATTGTTCCAGCAAAGAAAAAGGAAGAGAGGGAGAGAAACTGTTTATATTCTATGCTAATGACTTGTTCATCGGGTTGATTTCAGGACCACCTTGCTCTCATGATGGAACTCCTTGGAAAGATGGCCAGAAAGGTAAGTTTGTACATTATTCTCATTATGCATGCCCGTATTGTATGTGTTAGTTCCGCATATCTCTAATTTTTATACAAGCAGATAGCTATTGGAGGAGCTCGATCAAAGGATTATTTTGATAGGCACGGCGATCTCAAGAGGATTCGAAGACTAAAGTTCTGGTCACTTGATCGATTACTAATTGACAAGTACAAATTCTCTGAGACTGATGCTTGTGAGTTAGCAGAATTTCTTGTTCCCCTTCTCGATTTTGTACCACAGAAGCGACCAACTGCTCAGCAGTGTGTACAACACCCATGGCTCAATCTCAGGAACCCTACACAAGATGAAACGGAAAAGAAATCTAATGTGGAAAGAGTGGACGTTGGTATGAGCAAACTTCAGATTAAGGTGGAAAAGTGAAGAAGGGATCTCGGGCGCTGACACACTACACCATTTTTAAATCCCTCCCTTCACCCGTACGAGTACTTTGATTGTGATTGTTATTATTTTTTTTGTTTGTTTGTTTACACTTTTAATAAAATATATTTTTTGATTTACGACGATTAACTAAAATGTAAAATATAGTAAATGATCATCGCGAAGAAATGACATAAAAGAGAGAAATTTGACTGGAATGGCATACACGTATATGATCGACACTTGTTTATTGGTATTGGCATTCATTCCAGTGGCAAATGGCTCGCGCCATGAAATGAATTTTGGCTTGACTGAAGTGTGATATCTGAGGTCGAATGCATCATTGAGGTCTGTTAATCATTTACGCATTGTCTACAATACAAATTGTGCTTATCAAAGCTATGTTTGAAATTTAGATATTGTGTTTTTCCGGATGCTGCGGGATGAAACAGTAATCGTCAAATATTCATGAAAAAATGGGTGTAGTCTGACTAAAAAGTTAATGTTTATCAATTATGTTAACCACCACGTTAAAAATCAAGTGAAAGCTTAACAATAATAAATATACCTTGTGAACTATGTCATGCAATAAATTGCTTGTAATACGATTGTGTGGGGTTTTCGACTAAAAGTACTGCCGCTAGTATGGTATAAAGTTTGTATCCTGATTTTAAAAAAAATCAAGTCTTTCATTGTTGAAGACAGTCGAAAACACGTTGGCTATCCTAAAACTTTCGTGGTTCTGCATATTTGGCCAAAGAAGCAATCATTCTGGGAAATCTCCTTGCCACTTTCAGTAGTCGTCATGCATTTATGCGAGCAAAGATGATTCAAGGTATGGGCTGCAATAACAATAACTACAAAGAAATTCAAGTTGCATGAAAGGAAGGTTAGTGACCTTACTTGTACCCCACACTATGAAACACTTTACTTTCCCATAATCATGGTAGTTCAACAATTGCGGTACTTTGTCCCACATAATTCGATCCAATATCTCCTTGATGGGTTTAGTCCAAAATTGTCTTTCGTCCGCCGAAATGGACGATTATTTTTCAGAATTTTAAAAATGGAAAAAAGGCCATACGAATTATGCCAATGTGGACTGGTTGGTTGATTGATATGGGTTATTTTTCTATTTTTGATAAAAAAAAATTCATTAGTTAGTATCTTTTTTACCTTTTTTTTGCTTTGATTATGTGACAAGACGGGTTGATTACAATCTTAGTCTTAACCCGATGATTTGGCAAAGTCTCAAGTGGGCTAATCCCCTTTAAAAAATCTTTTTTTTTTTTTTTCTTAGATCTGGACCAATATGCAATTACAATTAGGTAAGTAAGAATTTTATTTTTGGTCAGATTTGTGCTAAGGTTCGTGAGAACTTTTTAATAAGGATCAGAGTTGGATCAAGATCTCACCATCATAGTCATCTGAAGACACAAATACCAGCTAAGAAACATTGTACCAAGTTTGTTCTCAGTAACAGTGATAGTAATAGTAAGCTATAGACATCCACTAAATGCAAGTTATGTTGTTATACAGACTAGTCACTAATATGTCATGCTGGCAATTAGTTATGTATCATGTCAAAGAATTCGGTCAGCAATTGCATGTTGTACGGATCTTCAATAGTTTCTTGACAAAAATTTTATTGTATATTAAATTCTTTTTTAAATATTTAAAGAAGTTCATATTCATATGTAAGCCAGATTATTTTGAATATCTCAAAAATAGTTACCAATTTAATTGATTAAACCCACCTTTTTTCAATTACTTCAATACAATCACCAAAAAAGGGTTCTACGTAGTGAAAAGGAATTATTCACTTCAAGATTTGACGTGAATTTAGTTGGGGTGGTTTTACCCTCTCGGTAGCAGATGAAATGAACAATTCAAAACAGAGGTGCCAATGCACGGTACATGATATGGGCCAAGCAACATCCTCCTGGATACAACCAGCAAGGTAAGCAAAGGATCTTGGCAGAAAAATAT